>QUWJ01001574.1:0-25620 GCA_003430845.1 Xanthoceras sorbifolium
AATATATTTTAAAAACTTCAAAACAAAAATCACATTACAAATAATCATATACCAAAACTATTAAATTTCTAATGGAATAGGAAAAATTATTTAGCATAAAAATCCTTAATTTTCTAAAATTATGTTCATACAAAACTACTAACCTTAAAAAAAAACTATTAAACCATAAAAGATGTGCATAATAAGAAGAAATATTTAATTAGTATTAATTTAAATAAACAACTAACTAATATCACAAAATTAAATATTTCTAATGGAATAGGAAGAAATTATTTAGTATAAAAATCCCTAATTTTCTAAAATTATGTTCATAAAAACTAAACCTTAAAAAAAATCATTAAACCATAAAAGATGTGCATAATAAGAAGAAATATTTAATAAGTATTCATTTAAATAAACAACTAGCTAATCTCACAAAATTAATATTTCTAATGGAATAGGAAGAAATTATTTAGTATAAAAATCCCTAATTTTCTAAAATTATGTTCATACAAAACTACTAACCTTAAAAAAACCATTAAACCATAAAAGATGTGCATAATAGAAGAAATATTTAATAAGTATTTGGTGAGTTGTGAGGAGAAGAGAAAACAAAAAAGCTACTGCCAGTTACTGTAGCATCTGATGAGGAAGAGAGAATATGATTTTAGATTTGTGATATGTGGAGTAATTAGGTTAAATTGGTTAGGATAAATTTAAGGTTAAAATACTATTGAGCCTTCTCATTTTTTAAGTTTTTGGACTTTTTACTTATTTTTTTCCTTTCAATTTTATCAGGCCCAACAGCCCAAATGATGTGGTGTGTGTATATATATTTTGAAAGAGCCCAAATTACATTTATTTATCATTTTTTTTCATTTTAACAGGGTGGGCTTAAGCCCACCCTAGCCCTTACATGGGCTACGTCCCTGCCTATCATCAGTTGATCCAGTCAGATTTAATGGTTTGACTATTACTTATGTGTAGAATAATAACATAACTATATCTGGTTAAAAATTAAAAAAATTAATTTTTTTAAAAAATGGATCTTGATGGACAGTAGAGATCCATTTAATTTTTTTTTTTACAATTTAAAAAAAATATATTTTTAGAAAAAAATGAAGGTGAAAATGATCATATTATCCTTTGACTATTGGTCGACAGTCAATCTAACGTTTAACCAGTTAATCAAGGGTACTTAATGTATAATTAAGGTTAAACTCACGATTTTATTGCAATATGACTAAACATCAGGGTATTTCATAACAATTCGTCCAAAATTAAATCATCTTCAAATCTTCAAGTCTACCATATTCAAATTCATAATAACAAAATGAGAGGAGAGAGAGAGAGAGAGAGATGAGGAGAGAGGAGAGAGAGAGGTACCAGTGGATAAGGGTGAAAGAGAGAGGAGAGAGAGAGGTACCAGTGGATAAGGGTGGAAGAGAGAGAGATATGAGGTACCAGTGGATAAGGGTGAAAAAAGTTAGAGAATGGAAGAAGAACTTATAGTGAAATTAGGTTTTGTATTTTTTTTTTATAGCAGATTTTGTATTTTTATATAGGGGTAATGCACTAAGTATTTTTATATTGAGGGTAATTGCATTAACTCCTCGTGATTATAAGTATAAATGCATAAAAATGGTGAAATATAATAATAGCACTGACACCCCTTTAACCAGTTAACTAATGGTAGAATTATGGTAGACTTTGAAGGAACAATGTCATTTTTACCCTTATAAATTTAACCTCACTTGATAAAAAGAAAAAAAATCATACGTGTAGTAATAATAATAATAAATGCTTTCCATCTGGTCTTCAACTATGGACTGCTATCAATTTTTTTTAAAACCCACAAATATACAGGAACAGGGGCGGAACAGAAGACTAAAGGGGCGGAGGGGGGGGGGGGGGGGGGGGGGGGGGGGGGGGGGGGGGGGGGGGGGTAGAAGATATCTACGTAATGTCTGAAATTTTATTTATATCATAAGATATTAAAAAAAAACATAGGCAACCAAATCAAAAGCCACAATCAAATTGAAAATAAAACATAAATAATAGATTTTAATTACCTGTAAATATCTAGTCAAGTGTGACTAAGATATTTACAAAAACAAGAATACCTAAAAGAAAGATGTTTACAGCTCTTAAAGTTGTCCAGGATGTCTCTTAATGACATAAAGTCATCTATTATCGACTCACTGCTAAATTTTTCTGCAATTTCCTTTTCGATGTAGACCACTAAGTAATTTGCTAGAAACTTATCATCCATCTTATGCGAAGACCAGTTTTAACTAGTTTCATAGCTGAAAATGCTCTCTCTGTAGTTGCTGTAGAAACTGGAAGTGTCAAGATAAGACGAATTAATCTATCAATCAAAGGAAAATGATGTGAACTTCTTGTTTTTGCCAATGCTCGGCACAATTCAGAAATTGTAGACATTTTCTGAAAAACCTGCTGTTGAGACACATATAATTTATAATGTTTCAGTTCAAAGTTCAAAAGATCTCTCTCATGCTCTGTAAAATCCATAGGATAAAATTTATCTGCTAGCTTGCAAATATTATCAATGTTAAATGATTTAAAGTCGTCCCTTGGATCTAAAGCTGAGCTGAGAGTAAGTAGTTCCATTGCTTGCTCACTGAATCTGTTATTTAATTCTTGCAATTGAGAGTCTATTGTAGCTGTGAATATTTCAACCCGATAATGATGCTCAATTGTGATGTGCTCCTTTTTGTGAGAAGAACAACCTCGACCCATTAAATAACGGTCACTATTAGGCACATCAATTTTATATCTCGAACAAAATGAATTCACATTTTCAAGTAAAGATTGTAACACCCCCTGACCCGACCCGACTAGATCGACCCAGGAAGCGCTACCGGGTTTTCAATACTTTACTTAATTCACTTATAAATTACAACCCAGTGAAAATCATATCAATTGTATTTTAAAAATATGTTTCTAGTGAGCCCATCAAACTTCATTTTTCAAAAATTTCGGCAGAGTTTCTCTATTTTTCTGATTTCCCAAAACCTGTTTTCAATAAAACAAATATAATACAATATAATTCCAACACTTCTATATCCAAATTTTCAAATCAATGCGCACTCTGCCGTTTAGTACGACTTCCAAACAGTTTCAAATAAAACATATATAATTAATATTTACAAACATTTGAAAAGAAATATAAATCATAAAGCACTTATTTACAAAACATATATATATATATATATATATATATATATATATACATGTCGAATTACAGATTTCTGTATATGCATGCTTAACTAAATACAATATACAATTAAAATTCAATTATAGCTACTCAAAAGAATTGTGACTCTGGACCTTCAATCTGCTGTTACTTCCTCTCTATTCTTTGTTTGCCCCTGTGTCTCTGATACCTACGCGTGATAAAATCAACGCGCTAAGCAATAATGCCTAGTGGGTGTACACTAAACTTATTTATCAAATTCAAAAATAAATTTCACAATAAAATATCATAATCCTTTTGTATAAAAACATGTCATTAATCAATTCAATCACTGAAATCCATCGTATGAAAATAAAAGGCATTAAAGTAACTTAAATCATTAATTCATACAAAATCACATTCTCAATTCTGGCCATACACTCATCATACTATCTATATCTGTAACTTCGGTGTAACGTTTACCTCCGGAATTCGCCTAAACTGGACTATGCTAGGTTTGCCCCACGAGATGTAACTGTCATGAATATCAATACAATATCTATCACCGGGATTCGCCTAAACTGGACTATGCCAGGTTTGCCCCGCGAGATGTAACTGTCAGGAATACAGTGCAATGGCTATCTCTGGGATTCGCCTAAACTGGACTTGCCAGGTTTGCCCCGCGAGATACAGCAGTCATCAATATCAGTACATAGTTATCTCCGGGATTCGCCTAAACTGGACTTGCCAGGTTTGCCCCGCGAGATACAGCAGTCATCAATATCAGTACAATAGTTATCTCCGGGATTCGCCTAAACTGGACTATACCAGGTTTGCCCCGCGAGATACAATAGTCTTAACTCGTTATATATATATATATATTATATATATATATATATATATATATTTCCAATTAATCAACAGTTTCACAAATCAAAATAAAAGTCAAGACTCAACATTTTCAAACAATATTCAAAATACATAATCCATACATTTCATATCAAAACTTTTCGTTTATTTCGAAATCAACAATTATACTTTCAAACAATTTATTTGAAAATAACCGTTGTAAATCAAAAATCGATTTAATCAGAATATTCAGAATATTCAAATCAAGAATACATATAAACAAGGGTTAATTGCACTAACATCCCCTGTTGAATAGTGTTATTGCACTCGCTGGCAAGTTTTCCGTTTATTGCACAAACCACCCCTCGATTTAGTTGACTGGACCGTTGACTCGCGGTCAAATTGATATTTTGGTCAAAAAGACCATTTTACCCTTGCCATTTTATTTTATTTCTAACTTATTCAATAAATTATTATTTTTAATAATTATATAAATATTTAATTATATAAAAATAATTTATATAATTAAAAAATAAAAAATAATCAGGTTCATCAAACAAATAACCACCTACATCATCAATTCCAGATTTTTTTTTTCCCAGATTCATCATCAATCAAACTACTTCAATTCCAGATTTTTTTTTTTTCAACCCAGATTTTTTAGAAATTTTTTCAGAATTTTTTCAAAAGTATAGTCAACCCATAAGCTTCATACAACCAAGTGAATGTCCCCAAAATTGCTTCCTCAGTTTCTTTGACTAGATCATTTACACCAAACTAACTTCCAAATGTGCAGCAACCATCATTCACACCAAAGAAAAAAAAAATCAAAGAAACTGAGGATCCACAATCAACCCACAAGCTTCAATACAACCATGTGAATGACCCCAATCGCCTCCTCAGTTTCTTTAACTGGATCCATTTTCGAATTGGTATCCACAGTTAATCTTCAACACCAACTACCCAGCAACCATCATTCACAAAAAAATAAAAAATTAAAAAATTAAAATGGGAGCAGATCCGATCTGCTCCATTGATGGACTGGTGCGCCATCTGATGGACGATCTGCGATGGAGTCCATTGCAGATGGAAGTTCCATCTACGATGAACTCCATGGCAGATGAAAGCTCCAGACCATCGCAGATGGCTCTGTGATGGAACCATCGCAGATGGTGCGATGGCCATCACAGAGTTCTCTGGAAAAGAAAAAAAAAAAAAAAGAGAAGAAAAAAAAGACGAAGAAGAAAAAGACGAAGAAGAAGAAGAAGATAATGGAAGAAGATAATGGAAGAAGATATTTATAATTATTTTATTATAATTAAAAAATTAAAATGGGAGCAGATATGTGGATCTGCTCCATTGATGGACTGGTGCTCCATCTGATGGACGATCTGCGATGGAGTCCATTGCAGATGGAAGTTTCATCTACGATGAACTCCATGGCAGATGAAAGCTCCAGACCATCGCAGATGGCTTTGTGATGGAACCATCGCAGATGGCTCTGTGATGGAACCATCGCAGATGGTGCGATGGCCATCCCAGATGGTGCGATGGCCATCCCAGAGTTCTCTGGAAAAGAAAAAAAGAAGAAGAAGAATTAGAAAAAGAAGACGAAGAAAAAAAAGACGAAGAAGAAAATGACGAAGAAGAAGAAGATAACGGAAGAAGATAATGGAAGAAGATATTTATATAATTATTTTATTTTTAATTATATAAATTATTTTTATATAATTAAATATTTATATAATTATTAAAAAATAATAATTTATTGAATAAGTTAGAAATAAAATAAAATGGCAAGGGTAAAATGGTCTTTTTGACCAAAAATATCAATTTGACCGCGAGTCAACGGTCCAGTCAACGAAATCGAGAGGGTTTGTGCAAACGGAAAACTTGCCAGCGAGTGCAATAACACTATTCAACAGGGGATGTTAGTGCAATTAACCCTATAAACAAATATCCATCAAAATATTCAAATACACTTAGATTCAAATAAAACAAAGGTTTCGAAAAGAAGTGTACACCAACCTGGTTTCCGTTTTTCCAGTACTTCTTCTGGATTTCTTTTTTTCCTTTCTCTTTCCTTTTTCTTTTCCTTTTCTTCTTCTTTTCTTTTCTTCTTTCTCTTCTTTTCTCTCCTCTCTTCTTCCTCTTCTTTTCTTCTTCTTCTTCTTCTTCTTCTTCTTCTTCTTCTTCTTCTTCTTCTTCTTCTCTTCTTCTTTCTTTTCTTTCTTCCTCGGTCTCTCTTTCTCTCTGTTTTCTCCCTTTCCTGTTTTCTGGAGACTTCTCACGTCTCTTATTTTTTTATATAAAATTTCAGTCGTCGCGACTGTCATCGCGACCTGTGGTCGCGCCACCAGGTCGCGTTGCTCACTGGAGCAACTCCACCGCCTTCATCGCGATCACCCATCGCGGTACCTTGATCGCGCTGGTGGTCGCGTTGCTCACTGCCAGAATTTCACTTTTTCATCGCGAGCCAGTCAGCGCGATCTGTGGTCGCGGTGCTCACTGCTCGAAAATGCCATTTTTCGCCGCGACAGCTCATTGCGATCTGTGGTCGCGGTGAGGGGTCGCGGTACACACTGCCCCAGTTTTTCACTCATTTTTCTTCATGCATCATTTCTGGACCGTTCCATCTGGTCCATCTGAAAATCATAAAAATAAACATACATTTAATTACTTTTTATACCCCTCTAATCATAACTTTTTACATTCTCATTTTCAAAATTAATTATTCAAAATTTGGGATGTTACAAAGATTCTCAACCATATTCTCTCATATTCTAGATGAGTGCCTTCGTTGTAGAAATGAGATGCATTGCATTAGAAATATCTTGAGACTTTTGTTGCAAGGCTTGACAAAGAATATTGGTGAATCCCATTATTTCCTTATCAAATGCAAAATAAATATGAACTCAAATGAAGTAATAGCATCATAAGCGGCATCTGCATCCCCACGCTGAGTATAATTAGATCCATCATTTATGATATTTTGAAGCACTACACAAGTTGGACCGAAAAGTTTGCTAAAATTTTAAGCAACTCAATAATTAGATCCATCATTTAGTTTGCTAAAATTTTAAGCAACTCAATAAAATTACCTCGATTTTTTGATTCCAGAGACTCATGTGTCCTCTAAAAGCGCATCCTTGAAATGTAAGCCATCTAATAGAATCAATAGAGCTCTTAGTCGTAAGCGATTATTCATGATTTGTTCTGAAGTTTGGCGATTAATCGCCTTGTCAATGTGGCAACCTTGATTCATTAATCGTTGCAAGATTGCACGGTAATATTATGTGTTGAGCAAGGTTCTTCAGTCACATGCTTTTTAAACGCACACCTTGTGCCATCATTAACTTTTTTCCAATTTCGAAACCCATCAAGTGTAAATGCATTTGATCCATATGGACCATGTCCTAAGTTTTGCAAAGAGAAAACATGGCAAGCAAAATGCATCCTTTAAAGGAGAGTATTCTAACCAATGGAATTTTTCAAACCACCAAAATTGAAATCTACGAGGATGCTTCGACTTTGAAAATGGATACTCTGAAAGTTGAAATTGATACGGTCCAGCTTTAATATAAGCTCGTCGAATTTCATCTTGTTCACTAATTGGATAATCCCAAATTTGTCGACGCAAGCCCGGATCACGTACTAAAGAGTTTTATTATTGTCAACTTCTTTTGGTTGAACTCTAGGAGATTAGAAGGACGATGCTCGTCCGTGGAAGGTTCCAGCTTAGATGGAGGAGGACAAAGAGGTGCGTCATCTTCATGTACATCTTTTCTTTTAAAAAAAGAATCGATTGTCCTAGACGACTTAGCCATAATTCTAAGAATGATTTTTTAAGATTGCACAATCACAAACCTGTAATGTAAAACATTTAGGAGGTTTATTTAAATTTTCAACTACATGTCTACAATAAACAATTCATACAAGACAAAAGCATAAATTATGCTACTATATATTATCATATTAAAAACACAAGATGTTAAAAAATAGAAACACGTCTACAATTGGAAATTACAAAATTATTAATTTTTCTCAATTTTTTAATAAGCCCTAATTATATTATGTAGACTGTAGTTCAAACAAATTTAATTATTAAATAAAACTAACTACTACAATACTATTTAAATAAATTAAATAACTAATCTAATTATTAAATGAAAGGATTAATATATATATAAATTACTTATATAAAACTAACTTACTACTAAGTACTAACAAATACTGTTTAAATAAATTAAATAACTAATCTAATTATTAAATGAAAGGATCAATATAATTATATAAATTACTTATATAAAACTGACAAATACTACTAACAAATACTGTTTAACCAATTAAATAATTAATAAATAATATTTAAATAAAGTAAATAAATATAAAAATATAAAATTACCTTGAAAATGTAGAAGTAGAAGGATATAACATTGAAATTGGTTGAATCACAAAAAAAATAGTAGCTTGAAGCTTGATTGTATCAACTATGAAGCTTGGAGACATGGATTTTTTTTTTATTTTTTTGCCATCGAGATTGTAAAAACTAGAGTAGACTGAGTAGTGCTTCGGCAGTTCTGCGGCCATGAAAGAAGAACCTGGAAAAAGTAAGAAAAGTGGAGGGTTTTGGTTATTTTATTCTGACTTTTTAGTCTTTAATTAAGTTAAATAGGACTATTTTGGTATAGTTTATGTTTTTTTTTTTGTGCAAAAGAACCAGAAAATAGAAAAAAAAAAAAGGAATAACCATAGATGATTTGCTAGGAATCTTGATCAACCACAGATATCCACACAATTAAAAAACCTTAACACAATCCAGCAATTCACAGCTACAGCCGGCGGCATTGCGGATGTTGCTCCCAAAAGCACTAGAAGGTTAATTAATGGAATCCATTTTTGGTTAAGGAATGCTTTGTGTAGTACCCATACCAAGACCGGTCCAAATGCTCCTCCAAGGAAGAACAGTTAAGAGCTGAGTAGTTTCCCGCAGAGCCAAAGATATGCTTTGGTCCAACCAAACCTCAGATCACAAATGCACCAAAGAACACAGAGTCTCAAATTTTAATGCCCATGTTTCTAAATTTGAATACAGATTATAGGGTTGATGTGTCAGTGGATAATTATTATTATTTTTTCATTTTTTAATAACACTGAATTGAAAGACGATTTTGTTCCTCTAATGTTAAAGACTAACTGTAGTCAATGGTTGACCATCGTTATAACGGTCAGAGAGAATGTCAGTGCCATTATCAATTTTCATAAATTTTTGTGCAATTACGCCTATAACCACGGGAAGGTAGTGCAATTTGCCCTTTTATATATTAGCTCACATCATTTTAAGCTAAGACTTATTTTGACCTTTTTCAGGGTTTTATTATTATTTATATTTTTTTAATTTATAGATTTAGTGTTCAATATATATATATATATATATATATATATATATATATATTAAATTTACCCCAAACCCGCATCAAGTTTAATTTGCATCCACATCCATTTTATGAATTCAATTAGTAAATTCCACACTTGCCGATCGCAGGTGGGCATCCGTAGTTTACAGGTGAAATTGTTATCCCTATTTAGGTGGTCCGTGTAACCCCCTGATCGATCCGACTGGATCGACCCAGGGAGCACTACCGGTTTTCAAAACTTTCTAAATTCATTTTTTCCATTTCAAACCATTGAAAACTCGTATCAATTTATAATTTAAAAAATTTTTCTAGTGAGCCCATTGAAATTACAATTTTTAAAAATTTCGGCAGAGTTTCCTTTTGTTTTTTTCTGATTTCCCAAAAACCTGTTTCAAACAACTCAATTCAAATACATTTCAACAACACTTCAAATCTCATTTCATTCAAATGCGCACTCTGCCGTTTAGTGCGACTTTCAAACAGTGTTTATAAAACATTTCATTAATTACAGTCCTTCGAAAAATGTAAAACATAAAGCATAAAATAATTAATTACAGCACATAATTACAAAATAGTTACAAATTCTCTGTATATGCATGCAATTATACATTATACAGAAATATTTATATAACTAACTACCCAAAAGATGGTGAGTATGACTCTGAACTCTCCTCTGCAGCTGGTGCCTTTTCAGTCTTTTCCGTCCTCGGTATCTTTATTACCTACGCGTTAGAAACAAAACTAACGCACTAAGCAATACTGCTTAGTGGTGTACACTAAAATAAATGGTAATAAATAAAACAGTATATCTAAAACAATATATCGTAAATTAAAAATTCAGAAAGATATATAATAAACAAAAAAAAACTTAAAAAAAAGAATTTCAGAAATATAACTATATATAACAAAACTATATAAACACACAGTGTTTCAAAAGTTTCTGGGTTTCAATTTAATATTTCTTTATTTTCCATAACATTTTCTAACCATAACTTCTCAATCTGGCCCGTGATAAATAACAGGGTTTACAGGACTGGATTACGGGTTTTTCAGTAGGGTTTCCCATCTCATATGAAATGGTATCCCTCTATATAAACAGTCAGTTTCCCATTTCACAAGGAAATGGTATCCGGATATTTTCACAGTCGGTTTCCCATTTCATGAGGAAATGGTATCCGTATTAAACATCGGTTTCCCATTTCACGAGGAAATAGTATCCGTATTATCAACAATCAGAGACATCATACATCACGGTGCAGTACTGCTATAAATTCACCAATTGACATGTCAATCTTATATATATATCCTTACATATATCAGGGCTATAAAATTTAATTCAGGAAATACAAATATTCAGTCACATTTCAAACAACTTTACAATAATCAAATTTCAAACTAATACAGAAAATAAATCCATAGATTCGATATAAGCCCAATTTCTGTATCTCAAAATCAATTTCAAATATTCTTCACAATTTGAAAAATAACTATTGCAATCAATATACGAAATACGACTATACGAAAATTATAAATGTGAACTTAGATTCTTTAAGTCAATAAACAATATAAAAAAGTTTCAGAACAGTGTGTACACCAACCTGGATACCGTTTTACCGATTCTACGTCCTTTTCCTTCTGAGTTCCCTTTTTCCTTTTTCTTTCTCCTCTTCTTCCTCTCTTCTTTCTTTTCTCTTTCTTTTCTTCTTTTTCTTCCTCTTCTTTTCTTCTTCTTTCTCTTTCTCTTCTTTCCCTTCTTTTCTTCTTCTTCTTCTTCTTCTTTTCTTTCTTTTTTCTTTCTCGTTTTCTGCTCTCTCTCCTCTCTGTCTATTTTCGATGGCTTCTGTGAGAAGCTAATTTTTTATTTATATTATTTCGGTCATCGCGACCGTCGTCGCGACTGTGGTCGCGCTACCAGGTCGCGTTGCTTCTGGAGCAACTTCACGCTTTCATCGCGATCACACATCGCGGTATCTGGTCGTGATGCTCACTGCCAGGATTTTCACTTTTTCGTCGCGAGCCAGTCAGCGCGATCTGTGGTCGCGTTGCTCACTGCCCGAAAATGTCGTTTTTCGCCGCGAGCAGCTCATCGTGATCTGTGGTCGTGGTACCCACTGTCTCAGTTTTTCACTTCTTTTTGTCATGCATCATTTCTGGACCGTTCCATCTGGTCCACCTGAAAACCATAAAAATAAACATACTTTTAATTACGTTTTCTACCCCTCAACTCACAAAATTTATATTTATATATTCAAAATTAATTATTTTAAAATTTGGGATGTTACAGTCCGAGCCTATCCCTCAAATTGAGGGCCAAGTCCACATCCAAGCCCTATGATTGGGTGGGCCGAGCTTGCCAATTAAGGCTCATGAACTCGAAGGGTTGGGCTTGAAAGACGGCGTCGAACTTAAAGAATGAGAAATTTTAATAGTACACACAGAACAAGTCGGCCCAACCAATTTGACACTTCTAGTTTTTTTTAATGGTACAATTACAAGATTAATAATAAGTTTGTCGGGCGTAAAGCGAGAAAACTATTCACACATACTGATAAATGCATAGGGTGGGAATTGAACCCTCGTTACTAAGGTGAAAGGGATATACACTAATTACTTAGATTATAAATGAATATGCACTTTTTTTAACCTTCTCACTTTTTTTTATCAAGTTTGTTTTCATTTGAGACAAACTTACATTATTATTGGAAAAATTACACAAACACCCTAAAGTTTAATAAAATTAAATAGATAGACAAGATTTGAGTATATCAACACAAGCCTCACCTGAAGTTTGAAATATTACATAAACATCCCCTACTGTCAACTTTAGTCCATTAACGTTAGTCTGACAGTGGATAAAAGTACTAAAAGATTCAAATGCCCTTAAAAGATTAATAGTCAGACTGTCACTTTTGACAAGACACTATATTTGTCTGCTAATGGTATATTGCTCATTGTTTGTCTGCTAATAATATATTACCATTAATTTTGATCTTTTTGTCCTTTACATTTGAAAAATGGCAAGAAAATTTAAAATTTTGAAGAGTATCTGCCAATCCCTAGTTAAAAATAATAAAATAAAAGGGTAATTTGTATTTTTCTCTTCTCCATCATCATCATTATCACCATGCAAATTTAATATTTTCTCTTTCTCCTTCATCACACATCATTATCATTTATCATCATCATCATCAACAACTCAAAAACAACAATTTTTTAAATTTATTTTCTCATCAACTCAAATACAATCCATATTCAACCACTCAAACCATCACCTAAACACCACCTAAACCACCGAATATGTATTTTTTATTCAATTTTTTTTAATTACCCATTCAAAGTCAAATTCTACCACCACCCAATTTGCATTTTTCTCTTCTATTTTTTTCAAAAGATTTTTCATCAACCATTTAAACTCAAACACAAATTCCACCACACAACCATCACTGTGCATCTTTTGCAGCCGCCTGCCTAAGCGTCTAAGACTACCACAAACCACCATTTAATCTCCTTTGCGACGCAGGTTCCAAGCACCCAACAGCACCCCAAACCACCATCCAAACTACAAGCGAGATAGATCGGGAGAAGTAGATAGAGGGGATAGTTGCAAAATTTAGAGAGAGAGACGGTGAGATTAGAGAGAGAAATGGGTGAAGAAAGTGAAAGAAAGAGATGGGGACACTACAAGAAAACATGACATCCACTACAGGATATTCACTACGGGCATCAGGGGCCCGATTTTGATGTCTATATCTAGTACGGGTCTTTTTAAGCTCGTAGTAGATACGACATTACTTACATCGGGCTTTTTAGACCGTATTAGATGACAAAATCCACTACAGGCCATTATAATGACCATAGTAGATATGAAATTACTATAGCGGGCTTTTTTGTCCATATTAGATGTTAAAATCCACTACGGACCATTGATAGGCCCATAGTGGATATGAAATTTCCAAAATTAAAAAACCCCAAAATCAATTTTCTTCATAACACTCTCGAATTCCTAAAAGTCTCTCAAATCACTTTTCTTCCATCGCCAAGAACACCCATCAAGGACGACGACAAGAACGGCGGCGTCCAACTACCGAGAAGCGCCCCAAGCTTTCAGTGGGTTTTCAATTTTTCAGACATCGAAAAGCTTCAATCTTTCTCTTAGTCTCAAGTATTTTTTTCAGTGTTCTAAAAATCGCTAGGCGCTACCTAGGCAGTGGGGTAGCGCCTAGCAATTTTTCGGCTAGGCGTCAATTAATCGGCGCCTAGGCGGTTCTTCGGAGGTCAACGGTCAACGTGTTGACCGTACCGTTGACCACATGAAAAAATTTCCTGTATAACTTCTAAACAATATGAAATTAAGTCATTCCAAACACCAAACATTCCAAACAATATAAAACTAAGTCATTTATCAAACACTTAGATTGCATAATATATTTAACAAGTCTAGCAACAATAACTCTTAAAAATTGTCAAACATAGAAGAGAATACCTTAGAGATGGTTGTTGATGGAAAAAATGGGTTGAAAATGGGCAAAAAATAAAGAAGATGGAGATGTTGTGTGCGAAGAACAGAGAAGAGAATGGAAAAAAATTGATTTGGGGCTTTGTATGTTCTGATTGCTTCTGCCCGAGTTTAGGATTTTTTTTGGTTTTAATAACATGCCAAAACGACGTCGTTTTGGCATTGTTATTAAAACAGCCAAAACGACGTCGTTTTAGCTGTTATTTTCAAAAAAAAAATCACTCTCCGCTGCTAGGCGGCCGCGGTCTACACGGCTGGGCGATCGTGTAGACCGAATCGATCGCCTAGGTGGCTGTCTAGAATGGTCGATTTGGCCATTTTACAGGCGGGGGCCGGCCGTCTAGCGCCTAGGCGGCCGATTTCGGCGATTTTTAGAACCATGTTTTTTTTCTATGTTGTGCACTTGTGCTTTTGTTTTTTGAAATGCTATTTGATGAAATACTGTGAATTGTTGTTGTATTTGGCTGGTATTTGAAGTGCTGAGACTGAAACAGGATCCCAACAGTCACACATACCTTTGCTCTAACAATATGAAGATAAAAGAAAATTAATTAATTAATTTTAGTTTAAAATTCATGCACGTTGTCTCTTGTTATGTTAGATGTGCTTTTGAAGTTTTGAGAAAAGTGATTTGGTTTTTAATTTAATCATGGAAATACAAATTGAGTGGATATATCAAATGTGTTGATATATCATGGGTTTTAATTTAATTTAGTCATGAGTTTAATCGACTTCTATAGAAGTTCAATTTTTCAGTGGATTTTCAAATACATTTGTTTAACTTTGGGCTTTTTGGATGGTTCTTCTCTGTCTTTGATTGTTCCCTCTAATGAAGCCTAAACATTTGTTAGAGATTTATTTGAAAAAAGACCATTACAAGAAAATGTTGCATTTGCTGCTATTTTATACTGCAAAAGTCAATATGTGGTAAATATAATAAAACAAATATGCTAATACTCACCATGAATGGTAGCGTGACAACTTATTTGCAGCACTCGTTTACCAGATGTGTAACCACAATAATTAAAAGAATATTAAAAAAATAAAAAAAAATCTCTTTTCTTCCTTTGTTTCACGTCTCTCTCTTTAGCTATCTCCATTGAAACCCTAAAACCCTCTCTTTCACACCTCTCTCTCTAGTTTTTCCCTTTCTTCAATTGTAACCCTCAACTTGATAAATTCATGAAAGATGATTGATTTTGAGCATTTCGAGTTTTGATGGAGGTCTCTCACATAATTGTGAGTACTATAGTCTATAACTCTCTCTCTCTAGAAATCCAAATATTCTCTTCAGTTGTCTGGTTGCTGTGATTATTTGAAGAAAAGTAAAATAAATTTAATTATTTAACCTATTAATGTTATTTTTGTTTTTAGGAATTAGAATAGGTTAAGAAATTTGATACTCTTTCTTCTCCTAAAATATTCTTTGATTTTTTTGATTTGATTGTTGCTTCTACTTTCTATTGTTTTCATGTTTGCTTTGATCTTTTACGATTGTTGGTGGTTTTGATTTCCCCTATTTTGTAATTTCCCTGTTTGCTTTGATATCTTATATTATCATTTTCTCTTGTACATTGGACAATTTCATTGTATAATCACTGTGGACAATGAGCATGGCTACTGGTTTCATAAAATTAATGGAAGAGTAATCTCTCCCATTCAATTAACTACATTTTAGGCTCCAAGTAATTACCAACAACACTCCATCAACCAACAGAAGGCATTGTTTGTCAAAATGAGTTTCAACATGTACTGCTTTCTCCAAAATACATTTTTCTTCTATTTTTTTATTTGTTGGTGAACTTGACATTCATATATGGGGTTATTATTTCAGTTCTCTTATTGGAAACTGATTAACAGGTCAAATTCTAAAAGCACTTGCAATTCAACTTACCAGTTTGTGAGCCCCTTTATTATAAATTGTTATCATCTTAATCTATGTGAGCTTTGATGAATAGATAAAGATTGTATTGTTTTTAATTTAGATTTTGTACATGATAACTATGTAGAGCTTCTGCAGGTCCCTGTGCCACAGTCTCCTCCCTCCTGGCAAACTTTCTTGTGCCAAGTCATTCTTGATTGATTTAAGAGCTTCTGCGGATTCGTTCTTGTCACAGTACGAGCCTCTCGCTATGCTTCGAATCCCTCTCGTCACTCTCCTCGTCGCGTGTCTTCTCTGAGAATTCGTTCTTGCTGCTCCTATTCTAATCACTTTGCTGCAATTATCTTTTAATGTTCTTTATGAGAAAGAACTCAAACATACCTTGTATCCATATTTGCAGTACCTTAAATTCATGGCAAATATCCTTTTGCCACGAATATTGCCGCGGATCTATCCATGGCAAAAAGCCTCTTTTTTTGTAGCGGACAGAGGATTGCTAAACAAATTTGAAACTTGTATGTATATAATTGACTTAGACCTAAAACTATTTGTTTGGGGGGGGGGGGGGGGGGGGGGGTCGTCCCTTCGCTTATTAAGCAATGGGACCAACTTGGGGCGATGAAACGTTCCAAGAATTATTAAGACATCCCCTAGGGAGGAGAAAAAGAACTGGAAGACAGCCAAGCATGAGCTGTAGATCACAACAGCCCAAAGCCCAAAGGCAGCATGTGGCAACTGAGGCTTGATGGTGACATAACACAATCTGCACAAGGGCAGGTCTAACCGCGTCAGGCACCTTTAGAGTGAAAAGGCTGAACCAACAACTAGCATGCACCTATGAACACAAGCTTGCATGGAAAATAACCTTGCCTCTCAGCCCTTAGGTGCCACAGACCTATTCGTATGGATCAAATCAGGAGGAGCCTTTTGGAGGGAGCATCAGTTGAAATCTTTGAACTACCAAAGGAGAATGTGTCACGTGTCGCGAAGGGGATAAGACTTCAGGAAGAGGGACCAAAAAACTCATGCCAGACAACCTGTGAAGGGAGGTTCACTGAAGGAAGCCAGCTGGAGCTGGGAAGAAAAGGAAGAATGAGGTCTATATAAACCCCAACAGTGTAACTCAAAGGGTAAGCAATTCTTTGGCATAGAAAACCCCTAATGTGCAGAAGAAAACCTCAGTGGTGTTCTTCTAAAAATATTAGTGTGTATGTTGTCTATGACCACTCTTGATACCAATCTCACTTCTTCATACTCTTTCTCCACCTTAGAACTCCCTTTTGACTTGAGCGTCGGAGGGTTTTCACTGGTGGAACACGGGTAACCCTTGACCTCTGTTTCCTTGTTTTCTCTCAGGAAAAGGATATCGAACGGACATATTAAGGTCATCACGCGTTAGAAGGAACGATATCTCAAATGCAGACATTTTCGCAGTATCTTCGAAAGACCTTCGCCCTTCATCTTAAGGGTCCCTACGCCATCTCGGCTACACTGTCAGATAGGGGAGTATCTTTGCACGATTTCTATCAGTTGGCCTAATGCCCCTGTATTTTTAAAAGACTTACTGCCTTCAAAGGGAAATGCCTTAGCAAGATCATTGCTTGTAATCACTCTTAGTTTATTTAAAAAATATTATATGTTAATGCAAAACCATTTTCTTGTATCAGCACTATTAATCACCTAGCGTAGACAAATGAAGAATGAGAATAAACTTTAACAACTTACCACTATTTATAATTAATTATTTATTTATTAAAACATGAATAAATATATATCTACCCTAGCAGCCCAATAAATCAAAGGAGCATCAATGGCCACCTACTTTTGCGTTGTATATTATTATTAATTTTTCTTGTGTTTTATGTATTATTCTACATGCATCCATTTTAACTGTTTTATATAAGTATTATTTAGATGTCTCCAAGAATATCTTCTATAAAAAAACGTAAATATTTTTGTGGAACTGGTACTATAAATAATTACTATCCTATATGGTTGATCCCTGGTTCTCTCAACTAGTGCCACATATTGGATAAATTGCATTAAAGTATACTAAATTTATCTAATTACATATATAATATTAATTTTACCTTTATTACACTAAAATACCTTTGACCATATTAACTCCATTAACTTAACGGTAATGTCAACGTTAAAAGAGTAGAAGACCACTACCCTTACACAATTCAGATTTTAATTTTTTTAATTATTAAAAAAGTTAATAATTAAATATTATAACAAAATTTAATTAAAAAAAATCATCTTCAACCTTCAACCTTCAACCAAAAATCCCCATAATTTATTCTTTTACAAAATCAAAATTCACAATAAATAATTAACATCTTCAACCTTAAACAAAAATCCCTACAATTTTTATTCTCTTACAAAATTAAAACCCACAACAAATAAATCAATTCTTCAACCTTCAACAAAAATTTCCCACAATTTTTGTCCTCTTACAAAATCAAAATCCACAACAAATAATTTACATCTTCAACCTTTAACAAAAAATCCCCACAATTTTATTCTCTTACAAAATCAAAATCCACATCAAATAATTCATCTAATTCTACAACAAATAATCATCTTCCACAACAAATTCCAATCCTCATTCCAATTAAAAAAAAATAAAATTGGCAGATCTCTTCGTCTCCATCGCATCTGGAGGAGCTTCCTATAATATATATATATATATATATATATATATATATGCATAAAAAAGCCAACCATTCAAATAAATTTAAATGTATTCATAAAATTTAGATGCATTCGATTTCAACAAAAAAGAAAAGAAAAGAATTTAGATGCATTCACATATTCAAACATGCATACATAATGGGTATCAATGGCCATTCATAAGAAACCCACCACTAATATCATTTTTAACAGAGAAGAAATAATTGCTCCCACTTTAATTTTAACTCAAGTCATAAAGATCGAAATATTTCCATAGATGTAGCAAATAAGACTCAACAGCATATAGCAAAACACTTAAGCTGGTAAACTAAGTTCTTTCTTGTAATGAAGCTATGTCAACATGTCCTCCAGTTCCTCTAACAAAGAAAATACTTCTCTTCCATCTTCTGATGATGATTGATTAAGATCCGGTTAAAAAAAGAGTGAATAAACAGATCTAACAGTGTAGAAGAAACGAAGAAAAAGAAAAATGACGAAGAAGAAAGATGACGAAGTACACGAATTAGAAAATCTAACAGATCAGATGGAGCAAATTGATGAAGTGTTCTTCATTTTTTTTAAACAACTAATTTTTAGCAAAAAGGGGTCTCTAGATCTCTTCCCAATTTCTTTCCTTTTAAAAAAAAAAATTTTTATTTTATTTTATTTTGATGGTGGAGATTGCTACATGGAGAGGAAAAATTTAATCTCATCCATCCATTCTTTTTCTTTTGAAAAAAAAATTAAGTAATTAAATTTTGATCCCTCAAAGACGTATATACCTTTTCCACGTTAACACCACCATTAAATTAACGATGATCAACGTGGTCAAAGGTACTTCAATGTAATAAAAGCAAAACTGATGCTATGTATATATATGATAAACTGAGGGTATCTTAGTGCAATTCATCCAATATTATTTGTATTTTTGTTTTATATATATATATATATTATAATTAATGTTACATGTCTAACTCCACTTAGAAATGAATATACAATGACAACGTATAAAATTAGGTTATCAACTAAACAATGTTCGTTATAATTAAGAAAGGACTTGTTTGTATGGACAGTAATGAATATAAATATAATGCAAATATGGGATTTGACAACAAACATGATAAATTTATGAGTTTTGTTTTTGAAGCAGTTTCCATCCGGGTTGCTTCTTGTTATCGGTGAGTTCTACTTCAATTAATTTCGTCATCTTTAAAACTTTATAAGTTTATAAGTTTAAATGTCTATTAAAATTTTATATATTTTTTTAATCTACAATATTCAAGTGCCTCAAATTTATCGAAAGGTAATAGATGTGTATTAGATTGCAAAGGTAAATTTGAGTAAAAAGTCTTAATTAATATATTAAATACTTTCCTTGAGATTTATTGACTTTTAATCACTTTTAATTTTGTGTATACTAATAATTGACTAAGGCTTCTACAAATCATATGGATGGTTCAAGTGGAAAGGGAAAAAAGTGCAAGTTATTGCATTGAATGAGCAATGAAGGGTAGTAGCGAAGCTAAAGTTGATTGCACGAATCCACAGGCTATGGTCCATCACATGAGTCATGGTCCAGATTGTTGGAGAGTTTGTGTGAATAAAATTTTGGTGAATAAGATTCCTTTATATCGTACTACTAGTGAGTTGATGACACTTGAAGACGCAGAAGACTAATTTATGCTTGGCCAGCAAAATATATCATATAGTAGGATTTGGTACATTTCTATGAAATGATATGTGATTAAGACTCAACTATGTTTATTGGTACATAATTAAGACTTTAATGTTTTTAATCTAGATGATATCATTATATTGTATTATTCTTCAAATTAAGCATATTGTTTGATTTATTATGATGTTACTTATAATTATGTAAATTGATTATGATGTAATATTGTAGAATGTTTTCTAGGAAATTGAAACCAATTTCAATTATATAACAAATATATATCAGATTATCTACTACGGGCAAAGTCCGTTATTATTGCTTACTAGACAAGGGGCTTTGCCCGTAGTACATAACGTATTTAGAACGGGCAAAGCCATAGTAATAACTTTGAGCATTGTCCATTATAGACAAAACATTTACTACGGGCAATGCCCGTAGCAAATGTTTATTTACTATGGCAATGACTATGGTCCATGCCCGTAGTTAGTAGACATATTTTCATTACGGGCTAATTCATAGCGGACTCAGTGCCCGTAGTTGATACATATCCATTACGAGAATTGCTCGTAGTGGATGTCATGTTTTCTTGTAGTGGGAGTTCGAGAGAGATGGAGAGTAGAGAGAGGGGAGATAAAGTGAAAGAAGTTGAGAAAAGAGAAAAATAAATAAATCCAAACCAGTTCGAGCCTGAAGACAGCATAATTTATAACATCCCTAATTTCCTAATAGACCAATTTGAACGGTCGAAAACAATGCACGAAGAAAAAGGTGAAAAACTGGACAGTGAGCATTGCGACTAGGGATCGCGGTAGCTGCTCGCGATGAAAATGCAGAAATTGGACCAGTGAGCATCGCGACCGAGCGATGCGACCACCGCTCGTGATGGCTCAAAAATTTGAAAAAAAATAAGCACCGAGTGATTGAAGTGGTGCCAATACAAATAGAAATCAGCAAAGAATAGTGAGCAAAAGCTCACAAACATCACAGAAGAAACCAGAACGAGAGAGAAAGAAGAGAGAAAAGGAGAGAGAAAGAAGAGAGGAAAAGAGAGAGAAAGAGAGAGAGAAGAAGAAGAAGAAGAAGAAGAAGAAAGAAAGAAGAGAAGAAAAGAGGAAGAGAAAAAGGAAAAGAGAAGGAAGAAGAGTTCAGGTTTGGTGTACACGTATTTTTCAAATTTTCAGTTTTCCAGAAATTTTCAGAATTGTCGAATTTTAGAGTTTTTGAATTAGTTGAATTATATAGATTATAGATTATAGTTCAGGTTTGGTGTAACATATTTTTCGAATTTCTAGTTTTCCAAAAATTTTCGGAATTGTCGAATTTTAGAGTTTTTGAATTAGTTGAATTATATGGATTATAAATTATAGTTCTGGTTTAATATACACGTATTTTTCGAATTTCCAGTTTTTTAAAAATTTTCGGAATTGTCGAATTTTAGAGTTTTTGAATTAGTTGAATATATGGATTATAGATTATAGTTCAGGTTTGGTGTACACGTATTTTTCGAATTTCAGTTTTCCAAAAATTTTCGAAATTGTCAAATTTTAGAGTTTTTGAATTAGTTGAATTATATGGATTATAAATTATAGTTCAGGTTCAGTGTACATATATTTTTCGAATTTTCAGTTTTCTAGAAATTTTCGAAATTGTCGAATTTAGAGTTTTGAATTAGTTGAATTATATTGATTATAGATTATAGTTCAGGTTCGGTGTACACGTGTTTTCAAATTTTTCCATTTTCCAGAATATTTCGGATTGATTTCATTTGATTATTTTGAGTTATTTGGATTATATTGCTTACAGTTGATAGTTTGAAATTGATTCTGGAATGATTTGAATCGTGAATTATCGAAATATAGATTATATTTGAAATTTGATTATAAATATTATTCGGAATTGATTTTAATACGTTTTGATGTTAGTATGTTATGGAAATATTGTTGAAAATGATTTTGGGGCATTTGATTTGAAATGGAATTATGAAATACGTTTGAGTATATTTGGATTGATTTGATGTGATTATGGATTTAGAAATATATTAGTATTTCCGTTATATTATATTGATGAAATTTGAATTTAAAAAATATAGATATATCGATATGTATTGAAATTAAATACATTGAAGGTTGATTTCGATGAATCTAAAAGAAATGAAATATGTTGACATTGGATTTGAGAAAACATTTTGGCTCTGATGTGTATGAACATAGATATGAATATAAGAGGTTGACATGTCAATTGGGTTTCTGTCTGAATAGTACTGTGCCGATTATACCACCATTTGGATAGTACAAGCCCAAAGTGCCGGTCCTAGGGTTCTGAAATTTGTTATGGGACATTTATAGCGGGTGATTCCGTTGGTGTTCCATTCTGATTTGATGTTCGGCGGGTGGCCCGTTTGCGTCCGATGCCGAACAACCTGTAATCCAGTCCGATAACTTATGTTTTGTATATCAGGAGCCCAGTCTGAAAACTGATTTGTCTGTTGACTGATTTGAATACTGTATTTGTTGAGTATATGAATTGATTTGTTATGAGCCCCATATATGATTAATTATATGTGATTTATATTTTGATCAAAAATAGATAAACATATTTGATATAGTATATTGTATATACAATTTGTGTACATCCACTAAGCAATATGCTTAGCGTGTTGAGTTTTCCCGCACGCAGGTAACAAAGGTTCCAAAGGCGATAAAAATAAAGAAGAGTAGAGACTGCAGAACCAGAGTTCGGAATCACATCTTTCCTGCATATATTTTGGTAGTTCGTTTGTATAAGTTTATATATTTTGATACCACATGCATATACAGAAACTGTTTGTATATATTTAAGGACTTCCGTTATATAAATATATAGGGGCAGGATCGTCAGCCCCTAAAAATTACACAAATTGTTACACAATTTATTGATCCTTAGATTATAATGAATTGAATGGTTGAGATGCACTCATACTTTAATTGCAATCACATTAGTGCACTTCAAATAAATGTACTCTCTCTTTGTAATTAATAAACTATTTAATAATTTTCTCTCTTTTATCTCTCTGATTACTATTCTCTCTCATATTTATCACCTTGTATAAATTTATATTCATAAATTCATTTTTCTTTCTTTTCTCTCCTAGATAGTTTTTTTTTCATACTTATCTTTTACTCCTATTTAGAGTAAATTCATCCCCATAAATACAATTTTAATGTAGTCAACTCTTTTTTTATTCAAATACTCATCATAACTTGTTAGAAGAGCAATCATCATACCTTAATAAAAACATACAATATTTTATTTTTAAAATTTAAATTATAAATTTATAGAAATAAAAAAATATTTGTTTTTTTTTTATTTTTTGAAAGAGAAAAATTCATTACTAGCTTGTATGCTTAGGAAAGTTCTTGCTTTTTAAAATTAAAAAATAAGTTTAGCTTAGCACTGATTTTAATTAAAATAGTGTTTTTATAGTTTTATTTTATTTAACCAAATTAAAAGTTGGTAAGAAAATAGGATGAGAGTATAAAAATATAAGAAAAATGTTAAAAATGGGAGACAAGAAAGAGAAATAATTATTAAATATTTTATTAATTATGAGGAGGGAGAGAGAATAAAGTAAAGGAGAGAGAAAAAACAGACGTATTTAAAATGTATTAAAGTTATTGAAATTAAAAGTATGAGTGCATATCAACCATTCAATTCATTGTAATCTAAGGATCAATAAATTGTGTAACAATTTGTGTAATTTTTAGGGGCTGCCGATCCTGCCCATATATATATATATATATATATATTATCTGTGATAATTTGGTTGGTAAGTCGCACTATTTAAAAGGGTACGCAAAATTGATTTAAGAATTTGGAAGTTGATTTTTATGAATTTGAATTATAAACAGGTTTTGAAAAATTAGAAAAATAGAGTAAACTCTGGCAAGATTTTTGAAAATTTATTGGACCATTTTCAAATATTTTAAAATACTTGGTTATATAATAATAAAAGTTAGATTTTAGTATATAGTAGCGCTCCTGATTCGATTCGAGTGGATTTGGATCAGGGATGTTATAAATTTACTAGCTAATTTAGTTAGCTAGTAGAGTAAAAAATATATCACACTGACTTCAGTCTAGTAAACAAATATTCTCAAATAAAAGAAAGAAAAAAAAAAAAAAGATACAAATTCATATCCAAAAAACCCACAACTGTTTTCTTGCCAATAACTATAAGTTCTAACAACTCATGGGAGGAAGATCATAGGTTTTTGGAGGAGGTGGTGATTTTATAAAGGCTCAGCTGCCAAACAAGAAGAACCCAAAGTGTGACCAGCCACAACAACCAATAAACTAATGAAATATTCATTTACTTTATTAAATATATATGTAATGTACTATTATATTAAATGTATCTAACACATACTGACTTGGGTGTTAAAACTACCATTATACCCTTACTTGTTCACTGTCAAATTAACATTAACAAACTAAAGTTGATGATAGGAGATGTCGTATAACTTATAAATTTAGATGACGTTTGTGTTGATAAATCCAAACCTTATCTATCTGTGTAATTTTATCAAATCTCAGGGACGTTTGTATAATTCCCCCTATTAATGTCACTCTGATCTCCATATCACTACATGTTCCTGATTAATTATCGCTCCACTAGTTTAGCCTAATTAAAATCTCATCTGATTTTTAGAAGATAAGTTTCCTCTTACCATCTAAAGTACATTCTAAAGCATAAATTATTATAATTTTGTTAAGGGTATTTACATTTTCTCCCTAATGTTTGGATCAACGTCCATTTCCCCCCTCTATTTTTAAAATATCCATTTCCCCCAGCCGTTATTAAACAGTCCTTAACGTTAAAGTGTAAAGGGTATTTCGATAATTGCATTAATCAATAAATGATTTAATATAAAAAAAAAAAACATATCTCTCAGGCCATGTTTGTTACATGGGTTTGGATTGGGTTTGTGTTAATTTTTTTTCCAAACTCATGTTTGGTGTAACCAATGGGTTTACTTAAAATTAACCCATCTCATTTTTAACCATGTTATACGATAAATTAACCATTCAAAAGATGAGATAAATTAACCCAGCTTATTTTTTAAAAATATTTAATTATTTATATATAAAATATTATATTTATTAAATATATATTATTAAAATATTTTAAAAATTAATATTATTTAATATCAATAAAAAATAAATATTATTGTAATATTTAAATATTATTTTATTTAAAAAATAATCCTATCATACGTTACACCAAAATATGACAACTTTAAATTATCAAATCCAACTCAATCCAATCCAATCCATCAAAATAATCCAATCATATCCCATGTAACAAACGAGGACCTCACTCTCCCACTCATCATTCTTTCTTTTACTTTGTTTATCCCTTCTCCCGTTCTCTGTCTCTCTCCAACTCTCCATCTT
>QUWJ01000385.1:0-20105 GCA_003430845.1 Xanthoceras sorbifolium
CCAAGCAATAAACCTCTTTGAAGCTATTTCTTTTTCTTTTTTCTATTAAGCAATTAAGCGTTACCTACAAGTAGAACGCAGGATATATGGAGAAAACTGTAGTCCTCAAAAATCGCTCGGGGACACGGGGCACTACAACCTGCAAAGACAGAACGCACGTGACCCGCAGGACGTCTGGGACACCGGGATGGTGCCGGCCAAGTCACTCCGACGGTCAAGTTAGCGAGTGCTATAAATGTGTAATGCTCGTAAATGGAGATGAGTGAATGATACTCCCTGCTATCTTGGCAATTGGTCTCTCTGATCAAAGGAGATGTAAGGTCGGAGGGTGATCGGAAGAAGGTCAACAATGGCCGGAGGGATGTGGTTTTATATTAGTAAAATCCCTGGATCTTTGTTTCTCGGTCCCCTTCTTATGAGGGATTATCCTTCTCTTTATAGGAGACTGATGCTTCTCCTTTTTGAGGGATCTCATCATTCTCTCTTCTCTGTCTTCCACCAAGAAAGCATCTGGGTGCTTCTTTTGATTAGGCTGCCATCAAGTGTCATTATGGCTTTGTAGGACCCGTTTCAAAGTAGATCATAATCTGGTCTCCCTCGGAACCGATGGAGATTCTATGTCGTACGACATGTAGGTTTGTCAATTTGGACCATGATTGCGTGTCGCATGATGTGCTGATTGGATGTCGATATGAGAAGGGCATGTCATGCTACATAGGAGCTCTTCCAAGTGTGGATACTAAGTTATATCCCTTGATGCTACTCGGATGTGTGGGATATGTAGCACAAGTCATACTACATGAGAGTACTTCATGTCGAACGTATGTCGTATGACAACATGGTCTTCGTACTGGTCCACCGTTGTACTACATGAGAGTGCTTTATGTCGAATGTATGTCGTATGACAATAAGGTCTTCGTATTGGTCCACGTCGTACTACATGAGAGTGCTTCATGTCGAACGTATGTCGTGCGACAACATGGTCTTCGTATTGGTCCACCGTTGTACTACATGAGAGTGCTTCATGTCGAACGTATGTCGTGCGACAACATGGGTCTTTGTATTGGTCCACCGTTGTACTACATGAGAGTGCTTCATGTCGAACGAATGTCGTGCGACAACATGGTCTTTGTATTGGTCCACCGTCGTACTACATGAGAGTGTAGTCCCACTTTTAACTTTGGGCTTTGTCTTTGGGACATACTTTGGGCCAGACATATTTTGGCTACTACAGTTTGCCCCCAACGCATTGGATTTAGAAAAACCAAGGGGTTTGCGTCGTACGACATGTAGACATTGATATGTAAGTGTGAACTCTAATGCTGGTTACATAATGTCGCACGACTCTGTCCTTCTGAGAGAATGTAACAGTGTTTGTGAGTAGATAATAACGCATAAGTTTTGCTATTGTCGTGCGACAATATCACTTAAAGAAGGATCGATTGGTCTTCAAATGACTCCCGATATTTGCGCCGAAATAAATGTGGTTTTATGGGCAACATGGCATGCTTGGTTAATGATATGGTTATGGGAGTGTGTGTCCAATGAGAAGCTGACACGTCAGTGCATGCTTCTTTTTAATTGCCGCCCTTCCTCTTTCTTCTTCATTTTTAATTTTTCGCCTTCTCTCTATTTTTCCTCTCTCTCTCTAAAATTCAGTCGCCGTGTTTCCTATTCCGGTGTCTTTGCTGCTCGTTTTGGTCCCTTTTCGCGTCTATTCCGGCGAAGCTGTGGTCGTCTTTACTCTACTTGGTAAGTTTTTTTTGTTCTCCGTATTTGTTTCCCAGTATTTTGCATTTCTGTTTCTGGGGTTCTTTTGTGTTCTTGAGTTATCTTTCGAGAAGAAATCTAAAAATTTTAGTTTTAGATCGAAAAATAAAAACTTAGGTTTACATTATAACCTGTTTGTAGTGTCTAGGTCGCACGACAGTAGCCAAGACGTATAGGTCGCACGGACCTTCTTAACAGGCTTGGGAGCTGATATTAGGTCGTGCAAGGTCTTTGGTTTAGGTTATAATTACTAACCGTGGCTACTGTCGTTCGACTTGTAGGGTTTGATGTCGAGTCGAGGTGACGAGAGTCCTCCCAGTACCTCTGGGCGCGGATACGACGATCCAATAGATCTGTCGTACGACTTATGGGGAGAGTCAGAGGCAGCAAGTGCTGAGGTGACAGTGGCGTCCTCATCGTACGACACTGTGACTGTCTCTCTCGCGGTATATCGCGCGTGACGGACGACATTCCTATGGGGATTCCCTTAGTCGAGCTACCGGGCGACGCGGCTGGCCCATGTCCAATGGGACCTAGTAGGCCGCTAGGCTTGCTTTTGAATAATCCAGCAAGCGTGCTAACGGAGGACTAAGAGCGCCGTACAAGGAGGAGAGGCCAAATTGGGACATCCCAGGATGGACCTGTTTCTATGAGTTCCCGTTTCAGCGGGTTGGATTCAGGTTACCAGTAGTCGGACTACTGCGGAAAGTGCTTGATCATTTCGAGCTTGCCCTAGGGCAGTTGATTGCCCAACAGTTGGAGGATCCTGTGGCGCTAGACTGTTGTGTATGAGGGAGGGAATAGTCTTCGAGCTGCCTGACCTGTTCTACATGTACACCGTGCGGGAGCACGACACAGAAAAGTCGCTATAATTTGAACCTCCGGCCCAACAGAACACACCTTATCACGGAGTTAACGACAAATGATAGGTTGTGGAAGGATAGGTACTTCTTTGCGAGGGGCCTACTTGTCGATTGGCCTCTCGGGGATACTGTTGTTCGTGCGACCTGGTCCAAGGCTGGTGGGTCTTTAATTCAGTCGCGTCGTTCGACTGTCTTTTGTTTTTACTTTTACTAACTCTTATCTTTATTTGTTTCGCAGTGAACACAGGGGCACCTCAAGCAGTCGTTGGATTAACGTGTGTGACGCGTACAGAGAAGGTGCTGTCGTACGACATTAAGGAGAGAAGCTGGAGGAATATATTGACGGAGGAAAATCTGCGGCCAAGTCATCTCTGGAAGTTCAGTGGATCAACGAGCCAGTACCCCTACCCCCTACCCTGCATTTAAAAACTTAGTGGAGTTTGTCAGGGTCAGACATTGTGTCGAGCGACTGTACGGCACACATTTCTGACTCCAATCTCATAGGTCGAGCGACGATTTACAGTTGATATCATGCTGGAGAGATCGCCGCTCCTGCTGCTGATGATGCGATGAGAAGGCTGAGGGAAAAAAGGAAGGGGAAGAAGAAGGCTCAGTCGAGCGACCAAGCGCTTCTACTCACCTCCTCCATCAAGTCGAGCCAAGGCCTCCCTTGATGTTTCTTCAACTGGAAAGAAACTGAGAATAGAGGATTCAACTTCGGGGGTCGATGCGTCGGTCGATATATTCTTCCCGCAGGATGCCTCTGCGTATTTTGACGTTGGTCGATCCTTCTACAGGTCGAGCGACTGCTGCTGCCCGAAGATAAGTCGCCTCAAGGATGGGCCTCTCCCAGCTGCTGACTGGGGCCTTGGCCACCTTTTCCAGGTATGGTCGTACGACCGATATATTTATTTGGTGTTCATTTCTTGTAGGCTCTTCAGTCCCATGTTCATCTGAAGGAGGAGCTGGGCCTTGCCCTTAAGAAGGTGAGGGAGCTGAAGGCAAGCAATCAGAGCCTCAAGGCTGATAATGACAAGCTAAAAGCTTCGAATATTGAGGCCAAGAAGACTGCGCTTGAGGCCTCAAGTCGTGCGGTAGAGGCTACCCTGGAGTTGAACAAGCTGAACTCGAGCGTCGATATTCTTGAAGCCAAGCTGAAGGCTAGGAGGCGGACTACGACTCCCTGTACGACAAAGCGGAGGATGTCCTCAACGCGGTCATTAGACTCGTGCAGACTTGATGAGGGAGTACAGGGACGGTCGTGCGACCGAGTGGAAGGTTGATAGTTTGATCGCCGACCATGAGGAGCTGTCGCGCTCTGATGAAGATGACGCTGATGATAAGGCTGTTGGTGAAGAGTCCATCCTTCCTCCTCCAGAGGGCTCGACCGTCGTCGCTTTGGCTGCTCAGCGGACTGGAGAGCCTGATGATCTTGCCCCATAAGAGGTTGTAATATATGATGCTTGGTCGAACTTTTTTTTTTTTTTTTTAGAAGCTCTGTCGAACATGTTTTTAATAAATGATATATGTTGATTTTCTCTATTGTCGTACGCCTTACATGATCATTCTTTTGTGTGTATGGTAATGCGTTTTATTTACGAGTATGAGTGTAGGTCGTGGTCTATGACCTTTGGAGATAGACCTTGAATACAGGTCGAGGTCCATGACCTTGAGTGCGGGTCATGTGGTCGTTTGGAGATGGAGACCTTGAAAGCAGGTCGTGGTCCGTGACCTTGAATGCGGGTCGTGTGACCATTTAGATAGACCTCGAAAGCAGGTCGTGGTCCGTGACCTTGAATGCGGGTCGTGTGACCATTTGGAGATGGAGACCTTGAAAGCAGTTGTCCATAGACTTTGCTTTTTATGATATTGAATTGCCCCAGTTGGAGTGTGTAACTTCTTAGTTTCATGCTACAACTTTGATTGAGTGCGTAGTCTGTGCGATATAAAAAGAAAATTCTCTCAACTCGGGTACGTCAGCAATGCTGACCTGCATAAAAGGGTTAGGGTCGGCCGCTGGGTTTACCAACGACCCTCCGATGAGTAATTGAGTTCCATGTACATAAAAAGGTTAGAGTGATAGAGTTTGAAATTCTTAGAACTGATATTGTTTTAGATGGATGCGTTCCAGCTGTTGCCGATCTCCATGCCATCTATACATCGTAGTTTGTAGGCTCCATGTCCAACTACTTTGGTGATTTTATGGTCCCTCCCACGTAGGACCGAGTTTACCTGCTCCTTTTTCCTTTGTATTTTGGAACACGCGGCGAAGGACCCAATCTCCAATATGGAATGACTTGAGACGAATGTTTCTGTTATAATGGCGGCGACTCTTTGTTGGTATACGGCCAATCTGATTGAAGCCTTGTCGCGACGCTCGTCGATTGTGTCGAGTTCGCTTAGCAACTCTCTGTTGTTTGTTTCTTCTGTCGCGTGTCGTATCCTATAAGAGGGTAGTCAGCCTCTGTTGCTATGACGGCCTCTGAGTAAGATAGGGAGAATGGCGTCTCCCCTGTTGATGTTCTGACCGTCGTACGGTAAGACCACAGCACACCTTGTAGCTCGTCGGCCCACTTTCCTTTGTATTGGTCGAGTCGCTTCTTGAGGTGGACATGATTGTCTTGTTGGTGGATTCTGCTTGTCCGTTAGCTTGAGGGTATCTTGGGCTCGAATAGCTTAGTTTGATGTTCCACTTGTCGCAAAAGTCTTGGAAGTCGTATGATATGAATTGTGAGCCATTGTCAGTGACTATCTCTTTTGGAACTCCGTAGCGGCATATGACATTTTTCCAAATAAAGCTCTTTACTTTCGGAGTCTTTGATTCTCACATATGACTCGGCTTCAACCCATTTTGTGAAGTAATCGGTCACGGCTAACATGTAGACCTTACCTCCGGTAGCGACGGGCATTTTTCCTACTATGTCCATTCCCCACTTCATGAAGGGCCATGGTGCTGAGATAGGGTGGAGTCTTTCCGGGTGTTGATGTGAAACGTGGGCGAAGCGCTGACACGGGTCGTATCTTTTGACGAGGTCGTGCGACTCGGACCGCATTGTGGGCCAATAATACCCAGCCGTGATTGCTCTGTTGCTAGGCTTCTCCCGGCCGAGTGGTTCCCACATTGCCCCTCGTGCAAGTCCTTGAGTACTGCTGAGCTTCGATTGGGTCGATACATTTGAGGTAGGGCCCGGAGTAGGATCGCTTGTAAAGTTGACCCTCTACTATGGAAATCGGGCAGCCTTGACCTTAATTCTTCGTGCTTCTACTTGTCAGATGGGAGGGTGTCGTCCCTCAGGTAGTCGTAGATCGGGTGATCCAAGTTGGCTCGTCCGAAATCGGCTCGACTTCGAGCTTTGTTGTCTTCCACACAGCTGGCCATTGGACAAATACCATGGGAATGGTTCGTTCAATCGTGGTATCTAGTGCGGAACCGAGATTGGCGAGCGCGTCAGCATGCGCGTTTTCAGATCTTGGTATTTGTTCGATGTCGAATGACTCGAATGAAGTTGTAGCCCTTTTACCAAGGTTAAGTAGGCCGACATTTTCAAGTCCCGAGCTTGGTAGGACCCTTGCAATTGTCTCACAATTAATTGGGAGTCACTACGCACCTTTATTCGCTCGATGCGTAAGTCCTTTGCCAAGGTTAGCCCGGCTATGAGGGCTTCGTACTCGGCTTCGTTTTGGTCTTGAATCCACATCGGATGGACCTTCGATGATGTGCCCGCCGTGAGGCAAGTACTATCCCTAGCCCACTGCCCCTAGCGTTACTTGATCCGTCAACTGCCAAACTCCATTCCTCCTTTGTGTGTTGCACGACATGGTGCAAAGTTCTTCCTCCGTCGTTGTAGATCCCGGGTGAAGTCTGCTATAAGTCTGCCAACACTTGTGACTTGATCGCCGTGCGAGGTTGGTAATTGACGTCGTACTCGCTTAGTCCACGGCCCACTTCACTAGACGGCCGGATAGTTCGGGCTTATGTAGGATGTTCTTCAAGGGGAAGGCAGTGAGTACACTATAGTGTGGCATTGGAAGTACGGCCTCAATTTCCTTGCGGCCGTAACTAGTGCGAGGGCCAATTTCTCAAGTTGAGTGTACCTTGTTTCTGCGTCGAGTAGGGTCTTGCTGATGTAGTATACGGGGAGTTGTTTGCCATCCTCCTCCCTTATTAGTACCGTAGCGCTAACGGCCGTTTCGGATACAGCGAGGTAGAGTAGGAGGGTCTCTCCTTCCTTAGGTTTGGATAGGAGAGGAGGGTCTGCTAGGTACCTTTTTATGTTTTGGAATGCATCCTCGCTTGTTTGGTTCCAATCAAATGATTTGCTCTTTCTTAGAGCATCGAAGAAAGGCTTACATTTTCGGATGACTTTGAGATGAATCGGTTGAGGGCCGCGAGACGTCCGGTCAGCTTTTGTACGTCTTTGATGCTTTTGGGGGACCTCAGATCCATGACGGATCGGAGTTGATCCGGGTTGGCCTCGACGCCTCTTGGTTACTAAATAGCCAAGGAACTTTCCTGATGAAACTCCGAAGGAACATTTGGTTGGATTAAGCTTCATCCCATACTTGTCGATGATGTCGAACGACTGCCGGAGGTGGTCGAGGTGTTGATCTGCTACTAATGATTTCACTAGCATGTCGTCGATGTAGACCTCCATAGTCTGTCCGAGCATGGTTGCAACATTTTGTTGACTAATCTTTGGTAGGTTGCCCCAGCGTTTTTGAGGCCGAAGGGCATCACCTTGTAGCAAAAAATGCCGCGCTCCGTGATGAAAGAGTCTTTCCTGGTCGTCCGGATGCATAGGATTGGTTGTAACCGGAGAATGCATCCATGAAGCTCAATAGTCGTGGCCTGCTGTAGCGTCCACCATCATGTCGATGTGCGGGAGAGGGAAGGAATCCTTCGGACAAGCCTTGTTGAGGTCTGTGAAGTCGATGCAAACTCGCCACTTCCCATTCTTTTTCTTCACTACTACTACGTTTGCGAGCCAGTCCGGGTAATTTACTTCTCTCACTGAGCCAATGTCAATTAAGTTTTGGATTTCTTTATTATAACTTTGTTGCGCTCGGGCGCGAACTTCCTTCTTTTTTGCTTCACAGGTGGATGATTCGGGTTGACTTGTGATCGGTCATTTATTTTCATATATTTACGACCCTTAAACCGTATCTTTTAATTGTATTCTTGAGTATTTTGGTGCTTTTGACGTGTTTTCCTCTAGTGTACAGGTAATAAGGTTTGTGCGTTATTGAAGAGTATTGGTGGATTAAATTGAAGATTTGGGAGTGTACAGCTTCATCGTTTGGAGGCTGCCATAAATTCTACAAGATGAACTGGGTTGAGAACCTTATATTTCTGGAAAGGTCACAATATCTACTTTCCGACAAATTTTACGGTTCATGATTCCGAGTTGTCTAGAAAAGTTATGTTCATTTTCACAACAGTGCGCAGACCACGACTTTCATGTCGAGAGTTAAGTCATGAGTCATGTTTTCGGAGGCCGTCATAAATTCCAGATGATGACTGGGTTTCGAGCTTTATATGTATGGAACGATATAGATGTCTACTTTCCCATACATTTTACGGTTCGGGATTTGGAGTTTCTAGAGGAAGTTATGGTTATTTTCGTAACAGTGCGCAATCTTGAAATTTGGACCAGTGAGCACCGCGACCTAGTACCGCGACCGTAGGTCGCGCTACAGTGTCGCGATGAAACATCAATTTTTTGGCAGTGAGCACCGCGAGCACAGTGCCGCGCGACCAGCGGTAGCGACCCATGGTCGCGATGGCGACTCGAGAAACCTATTTTTCAATGCCTATAAGTAGAAAAAGGGCTCTAAAGAGAGGGGATTCGACTAGGGTTCTAAGGAGGGACCAATAGGAGATGATCGGTCATTTATTTTCATATATTTACGACCCCTAAACCGTATCTTTTAATTGTATTCTTAAGTATTTTTGGTGCTTTTGACGTGTTTCCTTGAGTGTGCAGGTTTAGGACCTAAATGATGATTTTATATATTTTTGGGGAAATGTGTACTTCAGTAACATTATGGAAGGGCATCGATGAAAGCATGTGAAAGTTCTGGGGCAAAATCGTAAATCAGAAAGTTCCACCATACTTAAGTGAAACGTGCGTTTTGGCATAAGGGAATTTGACTTAAGTTGAACGACGCCGTTTTGGACCAAAGCTTTGGTCCAAAACGACGTCGTTTTGGCCAAAGAATTAAAACAAAACAAAATCAGCAGCGCCATGCACAGCCCTCCCTCGCGCGAGCGACCAGCTCCTCGCGTTGAAGACGCCCAGCCCAGACCAGTGGCACGGCGAGCACGACCCGCGACCGCAAGCCCCAGCTCGCGGTGCAGCTCGTGACGAAGAAGAGAACGCGTCCAGTGAGCAACGCGAGGAACCGAGCGCGACCCGTGCTGCGTGGGAAGCTCGCGGTGCAGAAACGATGGCAGCAGCGAGTGTGGCGAGGAGGCAGCGCGACCTGTGCTTCCTCGCGGCTGCTCGCGTCCCAGCCTTTCCCAGCGGCCAGTGAAGCCGCGACCAAGCCACCGCGACCACAGGTCGCGGTGGTGGTCGCGGTACAAAGAAAAACGCAGCCCTAACGGGCTGCTATAAAATGAAAAGTGCAGAAAATGGCAGAGAAGAGAGCTCGTGGCAGTCAGTTCCAGCAGCCTCCCAAGCTGCTCCAAGGGTGATTTCCACCCTCCTTGCTCCTCCCAAACACATCCCAAGCATCACAAATCATCACAACATCTCTAGATCGTGGGTGTTCATCGAAGAAGACGAAGATCGAAAGCGGAGAAGTTCAAGCCGGACCAAAGCGGAACTTCGAGTCTTGAGAGCTTCATGGGTTGTATTTCATCTCATTTATCTTCCTTGATTGTTCATTTATGATTTTGAGTTGTTAGAACTATTGTTAGGTGATTTTCGGAACCGTAAACGGATTTGTATTATATTGTTTTATTTATATATTTTCCATTTTTCCGTGATTGGAACCGTGTGACCACCTCGCATTATCCTCCATTGAATCCGTCTCGTTTTATATTAATTGTTTTAGTTAATTTAATTTAGTTTAATTAATTGAAAACCATGATTAGGAGCTAAACTTGTGAGTTGGGGTTTTGATGGATCCTATTCTATGATGATTGAATGAATTGATTGTTTAATTTGTTGCGGTTGATTATTGTGTTGTTGAGTGGTTTTATTGTGCTTAATGCTTTTAATGTGAAGGCCTACATTTAGATGATAATTGGTGGTGTGTTATGTACCGAGAGGAGACGCCCACCACGTGCTCGATATAATGTCCACCACAAGTAGAATTGGATAGAGATATACTAATTTGCTTGTGTGATCACATAGGGTGTTTATTGTAATAATGCATTTCCATGCACTTGGATATACCATCGAGAGATAGGATATTAGTGTGTGCGGAATAGGTCCGATTTACCTCGAGAGGGGACTTTGGATAAATTAGATAACACGGTCATCATCATGCATAATTAAACCTCAACAATGTGCTCTCATGAAATTCAATCGGATGGATAGGTGAATTCAAATACCCTAACTAATCTCTCATATTGGTTGCTTGCTTTATTTTCATGTTTTATATTTTTATCCTTTAATCTTTCGATTATCCAAATAGAAAGGCTTGGTTAATTTTAGTACTCAACGCCTAAATATCCCTGTGGAGACGATAATTTACTCATCATTTTATTACTTGTGCCGACCCCGTATACTTGCGGGTACAAAAAGTCGCATCAAGTTTTTGGCGCCGTTGCCGGGGATATTTTTAGTTGTGTTGATATTAATACCGATTAAGTCTATAGCTAATTTGGATTTGTATATATTTTATTTTTATTCTTATTAATTTTGATTTTTTTTTGTTTTCTATGGAGGACATGTATCCTTGGTATAAGGCGCAGGAGCTTACCGAGGAAGTGGCGACTAGAGACTACGAAGCACCTTTGGGTTGTTTCTTATGTGGGGGGCCGCATATGAGTACTGATTGTCAAGTGGGCAATCCGTTTGCTGAGAGCCGTTCTGAGCAAATGCAGTACGAGGGCTATGTACATTATCAGCAGAACAACCCCTACATGAGTTCGTACAATCCTGGGTGGAGCAATCATGCTAGCTATTCATGGTCAAGACTGGAAGACATGCTTGTTGATTACGTGACAAAGATGGAAATCCAGGAACAGCAGAAAAAGATGCAGCTTTGGAAGACATGATTATTAAATTCATGATAAAGCTGGATGAAAGAATGGATTCCCAAGATGAGGCCCTGAAGAAGCTGGAAGCTAAACTTGATCAAGTTGCTCAACATACTCAAGCAGCTACCCAACGCTTGGAGATTCAAATCGGCCAATTAGCTACAGAGATCCAATGGCAAGAGCACGAACCATATCCTATGGTGCAATGCAATGAAACGGCCGTGGAAATCGAAGAGCAAATTGAGCATCAGATTTGGGTTGATCAAGTAGAGACGGAAGGGAGCAAGAACTTGTTTTATGGAGATGAGGCATCTACCCTTCCAGAGCCACTTGAGTTATGTCTAGTCCATAGTGCCACTGCGAAAGAAGAAAGCCACCAAGATACATATGTTTCTGTAGACCTCGGAGAAGGGAAGCCCAAACCGCCTCCGCCTTTTGAGCAGAACCCGCACTTGGGCCGTAAAGAGATACCTTCGCATTGGAGGTATGCAGTGCTGGGAGAGTCATCGTCTCTTCCAGTCATTTGGTTAGGATGGTGCGGTAAGCTATGAGGAGATACCAATCATGGGGGAGGTGGGCGAAAGCTCAAGCGATGAGGTAAAACTTGTACATATTTTTTTTTTATTTTATTTTATTTTTTTAGTTTAAATTTTCTTGTGTTTCGTAACTCTTTCCCATGAACATTTTGAAGTGTTGTGCCTTGAGTTGAAAATTTTGAAGTTCGGGGGAAGTTTGGTTGGATGTACATATTTTGAAGTGTTTGATTTCTTTGATTTTGTTTTTGTTTGTTTTGTGTGTCTATTTAGATTTGTTAGTTGTGGATATCTAGGGTTGTTAGTTGTGGATATTAGGACTGTTGTTTTGTTCATTTGTTTTTGCGTTTTTGTTTTTGTGTCGAGTTTTTGTTTTTAGTTTTTATTTCTAGTTTTTAGTTTTTATTTCTTTGTAAGCCCCTTTTCTTCGTACGTAAGGTGTAAAACATTGAGGACAATGTTTATTTTAAGTTTGGGGGTATTGTTTGGTGTTTGTGTGTTTGTGCGTCTGATTGGTGTATATAGGCTGGAAACCTAGACTTTCCTCATACGCAATGCGTTTGGAAGACTTAGGTATAACAATGCCACGTACACCAGTTTTCGAGTCTTTTATTGTATTTTCGTATTTTGTGTTTGTGTTAGGATAGCGAAACCATATGCATGCTTTACAGAAATTGAGTAATAATATAAATACTTAGGTCATTTGAGTGTACAAAGTTGTTATTTGGAATAATGCCGGTAGTGTTTTGCATCTAAACATATAGGTCTGACGTCTTTGCATTGTAATATGTGACAACTTTCAATTAATAGCTCTGATTAATAGTGGAGACTACCCTTAGTGAGATTTTGAGATTATTGCGTATTTATTCTGAGGGAATTTTGTTTCTACTCTTATACACTTTCTTGAGCTTTATTGTCATTAGATTGATCTCTATAGTTTGCATTGGATGTTAATGAACTGCATTATGAAAATCTTGTATATATGTTTTGAATGTTCGATTGAGTAGATTTTGGAGATATGATCCAGGCATTGTGTGTGAATTCCTAAATAGCTTGATTTCCTATCTGTAATTGCGTGCTCCCTATCCCATTCGCGGCCAAACACTATCATATTAGCCTTTTATTGTATGACCTACATATCCAAAAATCCTAGCCGAAATTAAGACGTTACCTTTGACGCTTGGAAACTAGAGACAATTAAAAGAAAAATGTGTAAGTGTTGAGTGAGGAAGAAGGAGTGGAGTAAAAAGATGAAATGGATATGGGTAATGTGCAGAAAAAGAGAATAGCCAATAAAATAATGAATAAATAAAAAGAGTTGGCTAAAATGAGAAAAAGGAGTGAAATGCACAAAGTAAAATTGAAAAAGGGTTGAAAAAGAGGTTGAAGGAGAAAGGTGTAGAAGAGGAAGGGAAGAAAGTTGAGCAAATTTGGTAGTCGTGAGAGAAGTTGCACGAATTGAAAATTTTATGAAGTCTCTCAATAGGTTTCCAAGTGAGTTGAGCCCGATTTCCGTTCTTTTTAGCCAATCACCCAAGCCCCATTACAACCATTTAAAGACCTGTTGATCTCCTTAGGAAACTTAATTGTAATATTTGACATGTATGTATATGATTTTTCCGTTCTTAACATTTGATATCTTTCATGAGATCCTTTGCTTAATCTGTGCGTTCTTTCTAATTATTGATGCATACGACACATTTTGAAATTTTTGCTCATAAATTCCAGTCGTATGCAGTTGAAAGTGTGATTGCCTAGGTTCTGAGTGCTATTGAGTGAAAACTTGTGAGACTAGAGTCGGGAATTATATCAGTTATTGATATGGAAGGTGTCACGATTATAAATGCGTTGCATGTCAGTGTCCCGTATGATATAGGATGTATTAGACTTATTGACAGCATTTTGAATTTCTGATTTTGTGCTATTCTTATACCTTTGCATTTGTGTATATATTTAATTTGATGTTGAGGTATGTATGTGTTAGCTTAGGACGTTTGTGGGTATCGTAGCTGGTAAACCCTCACGAGACTATAACTCGTCCACTAGGGCCACCTAGGGGTTTAAAGGCTTGTGGCACGTGCTAAGTGCCATCGTTGCATCCTACGAAAATGGATATAGCTTAGTTCGTTTTTGATTTTAGTTTTAGTTATTTTTGTCTTTGTTTTTAACGTGGTGTGTTTGATTTGCTTGAGGACAAGCAAAAGATAAGTTTGGGGGTATTTGATCGGTCATTTATTTTCATATATTTACGACCCCTAAACCGTATCTTTTAATTGTATTCTTAAGTATTTTTGGTGCTTTTGACGTGTTTTCCTTGAGTGTGCAGGTTTAGGGACCTAAATGATGATTTTATATATTTTTGGGGAAAATGTGTAATTTCAGTAACATTATGGAAGGGCATCGATGAAAGCATGTGAAAGTTCTGGGGCAAAATCGTAAATTCAGAAAGTTCCACCATACTTAAGTGAAACGGTGCGTTTTGGCATAAGGGAATTTGACTTAAGTTGAACGACGCCGTTTTGGACCAAAGCTTTGGTCCAAAACGACGTCGTTTTGGCCAAAGAATTAAAACAAAACAAAACAGCAGCGCCATGCACAGCCTCCCTCGCGCGAGCGACCAGCTCCCTCGCGTTGAAGACGCCCAGCCAACCAGTGAGCACGGCGAGCACGACCGCGACCAGCCCCAGCTCGCGGTGCAGCTCGCGACGAAGAAGAGAACGCGTCCAGTGAGCAACGCGAGGAACCGAGCGCGACCCGTGCTCGCGTGGGAAGCTCGCGGTGCAGAAACGATGGCAGCAGCGAGTGTGGCGAGGAGGCAGCGCGACCTGTGCTTCCTCGCGAGGCTGCTCGCGTCCCAGCCTTTCCCAGCGGCCAGTGAAGGCCGCGACCAAGCCACCGCGACCACAGGTCGCGGTGGTGGTCGCGGTACGAAAAAAACGCAGCCCTAACGGGCTGCTATAAAATGAAAAGTGCAGAAAAATGGCAAAGAGAGAGCTCGGCAGCAGTCCAGGCAGCCTCCAAGCTGTCCAAGGGTGATTTCACCCTCCTTGCTCCTCCCAAACACATCCCAAGCATCACAAATCATCACAACATCTCTAGATCGTAGGTGTTCATCAAAGAAGACGAAGATCGAAAGCGGAGAAGTTCAAGAGAGAAGAGAAGAGGCAAATAGGGGAGAAGAAGATCACCTTGAAACCAAGAGGGATTGGATTCAATCCTTGAGCCAAAATCTCACCATCAAGCTTGGATTTGGAGAAAGTGGAAGCTAGACAAATTCCCAATGAGGAGGAGGACGAAAGTTCATCACACCTAGAGTTTTTCTATCCCTTTCCTTCTTTATTTTCATGCTTGTAACTCTCTTTATTAATTGGAAAATATGTTTAGTTGTAAATCTTTGATTATGAACTAAATTTGTAAGTTAGGGTTTTGATAGATCTTATTCTATGATAATTGAATGAATTGATTGTTTAATTTGTTGTGGTTGATTATTATGTTGTTGAGTGGTATTATTGTGCTTAATGCTTTTGAATGTGAAGGCCTACATTTAGATGATAAATTGGTTGTGTGTTATGTACCGAGAGGAGACGCCCACCACGTGCTCGATATAATGTCCACCTCAAGTAGAATTAGATAGAGATATACTAATTTGCTTGTGTGATCACATAGGGTGTTTATTGTGACTCATGCATTCTCATGCACTTGGATATACCATCGAGAGATAGGATATTAGTGTATGTGGAATAGGTCCGATTTACCTCGAGAGGGGACTTTGGATAATTTAGATAAACACGGTCATCAACATGAATAATTAAACTACAACAATGTGCTCTCATGAAATTCAATTGGATGGAATAGGTGAATTCAAATACCCTAACTAATCTCTCATATTGGTTGCTTGTTTTATTTTCATGTTTTTATATTTTTATCCTTTTAAACCTTTCGATTATCCAAATAGAAATAGGCTTGGTTAATTTTAGTACTCAACGCCTAAATATCCCTGTGGAGACGATAATTTACTCATCATTTTATTACTTGTGCCGACCCGTATACTTGCGGGTAACAAAAAGTCGCATCACGTTTTTGGCGCCGTTGCCGGGGATCGAACCCGGGTCACCCGCGTGACAAGCGGGAATACTCACCACCACTAGGACTTCTGGGTTAATGCCGATCATGTCTGCGTGTGACCATGCGAAGCTGTCGTGCTGCGCCGTCAAGAAGTGAGTAGCTTGGCTCGGATATTTTGTGGAAGTCGGGATCCGATACTAACTTTGTGGTCTGAAAAATTTGGATGTATGGACACTTCGTCGAGTTCTTCCATATCTGGCCCGTCTTTGTTGGTGGTGGTGCTCTCATTCTGTAATTGCTATAAGTCGGACGACCTGCTTTTTAGAGTGTTCTGGTAGCAGTCACGCGAGGTCTTTTGCTGCCCTCGGATCTCGTGGACTCCCCACCTGGTAGGAAAACGGATGACCTGGTGATATGTTGAGGGGACTGCCCTCATCTCATGAATCCACTGGGCGACCCATGATTATGTTGTAGGACGACGGACAGTCCAGGATAAGGAAACGAGTGTTCAAGTTGACACCGTTCCGCGTAGACAGGAAGGGTGATCTCTTCTAGAGTGTTCTTGTGTTCTCACTAAATCCTACAAGGATTGTGGAGCGACGTACGATGTTACACTCATCAATATGCATTTCTTTCAGTGCGCGAGGAAGAGTACATTCGTTGAGCTTCCATTGTCCACTAGGATCTGCCTGATCAAACAATTGGCCACCGTCAGTGAGATGACTAGCGCGTCGTGGTGGGGATTGAACAAGCCCATGTGCTCATCGCTGCTAAAACTAATTTGATAGTTATAGGTGGAGTCCACCGTATGGGTCCGTTGGACGTTCGTACGACCGGCTTGTCGCGAGTGGCGCTTCGCCTCCGAGTAGGTTACTCCATTCACTTCTGATCCACCAGAGATGACATTCACAGTTCTCTCGTGTTTGGGAGGCTTGGTGGAGGGATTGAAACAATGTCGTGCGACTATCTTGTTCACAAAAGTCTGCTTACCCTTGTCAGTCAGGAATTCTTTAAGGTGGCCCTTCTTGAGTAGTTCGGCCACTTCCAATCGTAGCGCCACACAATGCTCAGTTCGATGGCCGTGGTCGCCGTGAAATTCGCACCATTTGGAGTTGTCTCTTTGATCCGGCGGGCTCATCATCTTGTCTGGCCACCGAACTGATCTACCCATTCCTTTGAGTATGGCGACTACCTCTGCTGGTCTGATGTTCAAATTATATTCTGGCGTTACATTCTTTGGCCGGACGAACGGCCTTGGTGGTATGTCGTCGCGCTATCGCTCGTACCTCATATGGCCGTCCCTTCGAGGGTATTGTTGGGTATGGCCCGCTACGTCGGTTGATGATTCGTTGTTCGACCATCCCTCCGACTTATCTTCTTTGTAGTTCGCTCTACTAGGTTTGTAGTTTACTTCGTCTTCTTCCCATTTTATCTGTGCCCATGCCTTGGCTATGACGTCTTCCATAGTTTTACAAGGGTATTTGGTGAGCTCCTTGTATAGGTTGGAATCATAGAGCAGACCCTTGCGGAAGGCTGATATGGCTGTCGCCTGGTTGCAATGAGGGATGGACACTTTTCATGGTTGAACCGGCCAACAAAGTCACGTAGGCGTTCACTCCTCCTTTGGCTGATTGTATAAAGGTCGTCGGATTGTTTTTCTAACTTCCGACTACTAGCGAACTGCTCTACGAAGGTGTCAGTGAGTTGAGCAAAAGAGTTGATGGAAACATTGGAAGGTTGGTGTACCATTGTAGGGCAGGTCTACGAGGCTTGAACCGAAACCTTTGCACATGCACGCTTCCCTAAGGTCACGCGGGATGGCGGTAGTGAACATCGTTGTCGGTACTGCGCAATGTGTCATCGGGTCTATCGTACCGTCGTACTGCTTCATACCTGGAAAGTTGAACTTTCTTGGCATCTTCCCAATGCTATTGTGTCGACAAAGGGAGAGTCGCATAACTATTGGCCGCGCTTTTCTTTAGGAGCGGGCATTCCCGGAATGCGTTGGATGAGTGCTTCCATCTCTGCGAACCTTCGTGCCAAGTCATGGTTAGCAAGGTTGATTCGGTAATTACTTGGTTTGGGTTCGACGGCGCCAAACGCGAAGGGCCAGATAGTGTTCCTTGTAGCGGGATGGTTGGTTGGGTTGATCCAACGTTGCCATTGGGGGTGGATATAGGCGCACTCCTTGTGTAGCTCTTGCCATGTCGTCTGATCTATGTCCCCGTCCCGTTCGTGTGTTGTCCCCGAATGTCGTGCGAAGATGTGCGGTCCATTAGAGACTCGAATGTTAGGCCCCGAGCCTACGTGGGTTGGATCGAGATCTCTTGCCGTAGTACCTTGTTCGTCTGGACGGACTGGCGCGTAGTAAGTAGTGTGGGGGCTTGCTCGAATGGCAAGGGTTGGGACGTTGAAGCGTCTCCAAACGGTCGTACGATAGTGAGCGAATTGATCCTATTTTGTAATTCTTGGTTCTCCGCCAACACTCGTTGATTCTCTTGTTCGAGTGCTTGGAGCCTTTGGGTATTCTCTTGCATCTGGATATGAGGAGTTGTACCCTAACCTCCATCGCATCGTGATGAAAATCGTCAGATGACATAGTCGGAGTTGCCACGTTCTACCTTTGCTCGCTTAGAGATTGTCGGGCCCCACGGTGGGCGCCAAATTGTAGTCCTCTCAAAAATCGCTCGGGGACACGGGGCACTACAACTGCAAAGACAGAACGCACGTGACCCGCAGGACGTCTGGGACACGGGATGGTGCCGGCCAAAGTCACTCCGACGGTCAAGTTAGTGAGTGCTAATAAATGTGTAATGCTCGTAAATGGAGATGAGTGAATGATACTCCCTGCTATCTTGGCAATTGGGTCTCCCTGATCAAAGGAGATGTAAGGTCAGGGTGATGAAGAAGGTCAACAATGGCCGGAGGATGTGGTTTTTTATTAGTAAAATCCCTGGATCTTTGTTTTCGGTCCCCTTCTTATGAGGGATTATCCTTCTCTTTATAGGAGACTGATGCTTCCCTTTTTGAGGGATCTCATCATTCTCTCTTCTCTGTCTTCCACCAAGAAAACATCTGTGCTTCTTTGATTAGGCTGCCATCAAGTGTCATTATGGCTTTGTAGGACCCGTTTCAAAGTAGATCATAATCTGGTCTCCCTTGGAACGACGGAGATTCTATGTCGTACGACATGTAGGTTTTGTCAATCTGGACCATGATTGCGTGTCGCATGATGTGCTGATTGGATGTCGACATGAGAAGGGCATGTCGTGCTACATAGGAGCTCTTCCAAGTGTGGATACTAAGTTATATCCCTTGATGCTACTCGGATGTGGGGATATGTAGCACAAGTCGTACTACATGAGAGTACTTCATGTCGAACGTATGTCGTACGAAAACATGGTCTTCGTACTGGTCCACCGTCGTACTACATGAGAGTGCTTCATGTCGAATGTATGTCGTACGACAATAAGGTCTTCGTATTGGTCCATCGTCGTACTACATGAGAGTGCTTCATGTCGAACGTATCGTGCGACAACATGGTCTTCGTATTGGTCCACCGTCGTACTACATAGAGTGCTTCATGTCGACGAATGTCGTGCGACAACATGGTCTTCGTATTGGTCCACCGTCGTACTACATGAGAGTGTAGTCCCACTTTAACTTTGGGTTTTGTCTTTGGGACATACTTTGGGTCAGACATATTTTGGCTACTACAGAAACCAATTGTGAATTTACTTAATTTCCATCACTATCGGTTACTTAAATGCATAGTTTGTCAAAGTCCTCTTGTCAGCGTCCACTCTTATATGCTGGAAATTTCAGTAGTCCAATTATGTGTGATATAATTAAATTAATGTAAATGAGGGCAAATGTACTTTCAGAAATCAATTTTCAAATTTTTTTTTCTATTCTTGGCGTGGAGATCCAATCCACTAAGAACAGCAAAAAAATAAAAAAATAAAAATTTTGCAACTCGAAATAGTGGAGATCCACCAAGAATATAAAAAATAAAATAAAATTTGAAAGCTTGAATCTCCATCGATCTCGATCGCTGGAGATGAAGTGACCTCCAACGATAGGGGTCGTTGGGTCTCTAGTGGGTCTTCATCGCTGGAGATCTGGATTCGTCCAAAAAAAAAAAATTTGAAAACAAACCCAGATCTGGGTTCGTTGAAAGTTCAAAATTTTTTTTTCTCTATGGTGGAAATCTAATTTCCAGATTGGATCTCCACCGTCCATCAATTAATAGACGGTGGAGATCCAATATGAGATTGGATCTCCCTTAACAATATATTTTTTTAATTCTTCATTCCTAATTTTTTTACAAAAAATTTTAATATAATCTCCACTGTCCATGATCTTGATGTATGGTGGAGATCTATTTTTTTTAATTATTTTAAATTTTTAACTAGTGGTAGTTATGTCATTTCACTAAAAAATTTATTGTTGACCAATTGATAGGTTGAAAGATAAAAATACCCCTGGACCGTTAAGTTTGACAAACAGTTTGACTCACATAAGGACTAAATTGATACATTTTTAGAAAGTCAGGTCTAAGGATACCAATAAACGAAACTGCATTAAAAAATTGATGATTTCCCAAAAGTTAGGGACCAAATTGATAATTACCCCAAGGAACAATATAAATTTGTATTCAAT
>QUWJ01001308.1:0-35667 GCA_003430845.1 Xanthoceras sorbifolium
GATTTGAGGGTGTAAAACGTAATTAAAAGTATGTATACTTTTATGGTTTCCAGGTGGACCAGATGGAACGGTCCAAAAATGATGTATGAAGAGAAGGGTAAAAATTGGACAGTGAGTACCGCGATCACTCACCGCGAGTGATGAGTCGCTCGCGGTGAAAAATGACATTTTCGGGCAGTGAGCACCGTGACCAGTCACCGCGACCACAGATCGCGCTGACTAGCTCGCGATGAAAAATATCAAATTCGGGCAGTGAGCAACCGACCACCAGCGCGGACTATGGTACCGTGATGGGTGATCGCGATGAAGGCGGTGGAATTGCTCTAGTGAGCAACGCGACCTGGTAGCCCGACTACAGGTCGCGAAGACGGTCGCGATGACCGAATTATATATATAAAAAAAAAAAAAGCTTCTCGAGGAAGCCAAACAGAAAAGAAGAAGAAGAAAACGGGAAAGGCAGAAAAGAAAAAGGAGAGAAAGAAAAGAGAGAGAAAGGAAGGAGAGAGAAGAAGAAGAAGAGAAGAAGAAAAGAAGAAGAAGAAAGAAGAAAAGAAGAAGAAGAGAAGAAGAGAGGAAGAAGAAGAAGAAAGAAGAAGAAGAAGAAAAGAAAATAAAACGGAAAGAGAAAGGAGAAAGAAAATGGGGAAAAAGGGATTTGTCGGAAAGAAAACGGTATCCAGGTTGGTTTACACCCGTTTTCGAAATCTTTACGAAAGTATTAAGTTTTTAGTCTGAATCTGAGATTTATTTAAATAACTTAGTAATTATGTGTTTATATTGTTTTCATTTAAATGATTTTACTTTAATCGTATTTCGATTATTATGATCTCGTTAAATTTGATTGTTTCAAAACATTGTATGAATAAATTGTTGAATTTCCATGAAACATTTATGTATATTGAATAATATCGTTTGAATTTTATATTTGTAGAGTTGAACGTTGATTTGTAAATTACAGTTATTATTTGAAAATGTTGTATCGAAACGGCCCTAGGATACGTAGACATAGAAATGAATATCGGAGGTTGGTATACCAGCTGGGTTCAGTTAGCAGTACTGCACCGCTATTGATATTGATATTGATGATTTCTTATGTACCTCCTCTTGGATTCGTCCAGGGGTAGAGAGACATGTACCTCCTCACGGATTCGTCCTGGGGTAGGGAGACACGTACCTTCCTAAGGATTCGTTCCTGGGATAGGGAGATATGTATCTCTCTAGGTTCCGAACACTCGGTCCTAGGGTAGGGAGATACGTACCAACCTAAGGATTCGTCCTAGGTTAGGAGTTATGTTCGACAGACAGCCACTGTGGTCGAATGACTCATATTCCAGTCCTAGTTTATGTTGAGTATTCCAAAGGGTCAGAATTGAAGTGAATTGAATAATATGTTTATAAGTGAATTTAGAAATTGAGTTTATACGTTTATTTATTTCAGTATTGAAGTGAAAATGATTGTAACAGAATTGAGATTGCTTTGAAAGGAAATAATTCTAAAAGAATTTATGATTTGGATTTTGTATGGATTATACATTGTAATGAGTTGTTTATATTGAAGTGATTTCATTAGTTTTATTATGTAAATGATTTGAATAGTAACATGTTTATATATGATCGTATTGTGATATTTTTATTATGAAAAGTTATTTATGATTTTGAATTGAGTTTAGTGTACACCCACTGAACTATATGCTTAGCGCGTCGGTTTTTATCACACGTGGTCATAGGGATACTGAGGCAGAGAAAGAGTAGAGAGGAGGTACCTGCAGATTGAAGAGTTTAGAGTCACCACATTTATTGGGTAGTTATATAGTTTTGTATGGTATATTCAGTAAGTATGCATATACAGAAGTCTGTAAATTTAATGATTATATATGTTTTGTAAATAATTTTATGATTTCTATTTTCATTTTTAAAGGATTGTAAGTATTAAATTATGAATTGTTTTATTTTAAAACTGTTTGGAAGTCGCACTAAACGGCAGAGTGCGCGTTAATTTGATGATTGATTTAGAAGTGTTGAAATTGTTATACATATTGGATTTGTTTTGTGGAAAATAGGTTTGGAAAATCAGAAAAATAGAGGGAACTCTGCGGAAATTTTTGAAATATGATTGTAATGGGCTCACTAGAAAAACATTTTTAAATTATAAATTATATGGTTTTCAGTTTATAAACAGAATTAAGAAAGTAATTGAAAACCCGGTAACGCCCTGGGTCGATCCAAACGGGTCGGGTCAGGGGGTGTCACAAAATTATTTGAGAATATTGTTTGAATTATGAATATTGTTTTAGAAATATTATTGCTGAATTACGAATATTATTTTGGATATATGTTTTGGAAATGAAATGCTTGAATATAAAGTCTGTGATTTGTGAACCTGTATTGGAACGGCCCTAGGACACTTGGACATAGAAAATAGATGTAGGAGATTGGTATACCAGCTGGTTATATTCAGCAGTACACCGATATTGCTATTGATCGTGATTATTATGTACCACCCTAAGGATTTGTTCTGAGGTTGAGGTATGTACCTTCCTAAGGATTCATCCTGGGATAGGGAGTTATGTACCTCTCTAGGACACCGAACACTCGGTCATAGGGTAGGGAGTTATATGCACCACCCTTGGATGGAACAAGCCCCAAGTGCTGGTCCTAGGGTGGGAGTTATGTTCGACAGACAGCTACTGAGGTCGAACGACCCATATTCCAGTCCTAAATTATGTTGAGTATACCAAATGGCCAAAATTGAGAATGAATTGAATAAAATGATTATAAAAGAATTGAGAACTGAATTTGTATGAATTATTAATTGAATTTAGATGTTTTTATTAAACTGATTTCATTGATTTATTTCAGTGATTGAGTTGAATATTGTAATGTTTTTTATACGTTAGCATTGTAATATTTTTTATTATGAAATTTATTTTATGATTTTGATAAATGAGTTTAGTGTACACCCACTAAGCTATATGCTTAGCGCGTTGATTTTATCACGCATAGGTAACAAGGATACAGGGGGAGATAAAGACTGAAGAGGTACTAGCTGCAGAGGAGAAATTCAGAGTCACATTTCTTGGGTAGTTACATAGTTTTGTATATTATATTCAGTTACGCATGCATATACAGAAATCTGTAAATGTGTTATATATTTATAGTTTGTAAATAATAGTTTTATGGTTTATGTTTTCATTTTCAAAGGTTTGTAAATATTGAATTATGAATTGTTTTATTTGAATATATTTGGGAAGTCGCACTAAATGGCAGAGTGCGCATTTGATTGAGAAAGAGATTTGAAGTGTTGATTTTTATATTATTTGAGTTTTTATTTGAAACAGGTTTTGGAAAATCAGAAAAACAGAGGGAACTCTGCCGAATTTTTTTTTAAAACTGATTTTGATGGGCTCACTAGAAAGGATTTTAAACTATAAATTATTTGATTTTCAAATTATAAACAGAATTAAGAAAAATTTTGAAAACCTAGTAGCGCTCCCTGAATTGATCCAGTCGGGTCGGGTCAGGGGGTGTTACAAAGGCAGCGTTTGAGGTGTGCTTCCATTCCTTGATCTTCTTTTTAAATGATTTGTGTGTGGAATGTAAGAGGGGGGGAAAAAGAGTTTCATCAAAATTGTTAGTGACTTTGAGATGTTGCATAAGTTTGATATCTTTGACATTCTTGAACCTAGAATTAGTGGTAGCAAGGCCTTTCAAATCATTAGTAGATTGAGTTTTTTGAATTATTTTGTTGTTGATGCGGATGGATTCTCGGGAGGCATCTGGCTTTTCTGGATCCTAACAAAGTTAAGCTAACTATGGTGGCTAGTTCCAAGCAGTCCATTACTGTTGTTGTGGCGGATGGGAACAAGTTCTGGGTGCTCACAGTCGTTTATGCTAGTCCTAATATTAGTCTTAGGAAGAAGTTATGGAACTACCTTCAAACCATTGTGATTACTTCTTGGGGCCTTGGTTGGTAGTAGGTGACTTTAACGAAATTGTTTGTAATTCTGAGAAAAGAGGAGGGAGATTTAAGTTCAGTAAGAGCGGCTTTTCTAAGTAGATTAATTGCAATGGGTTGATAGATATGGGGTTTATTAGGCATAATTTTACTTGGATGACTAAAAGAAGGATTGGGGAGGAAATTTGGTGTAGACTTGATAGAGCGCTTTGCTTGATGGACTGGAGACTTTAAGTATGTGGAGGGATTTATGAAGCATCTTCTGAGAATTAATTCGGATCACTGCCCGTTACTTATCCATCTTGTGAGCAAGCATATACCGAATGGTAAGAATAAACCGTTTAGGGTTGAGGCTATGTGGTTGAAACATAGCATATTTAATAAAATGGTTAGTGATAGTTAGAATCAAGACCGTGTGAGTATTAGTGATAAGGTTGGGAGACTCACTGAGGTCTTGGACAAATGAAATAAAGATGAGTTTGGTTGCATTTTCAAAAATAAAAGAATAATAATTGCTAGAATTTAGGGGGTTCAAAACACTCTAAACAGATGCTATAATCACCATCTTACTACCCTTGAAGGAAAGCTCATTAATGAGTATAATTCTATCATTGATCAGAAGACATCTTTTGGCGCCAAAAATTTAGGAATGTTGGCTCAAAGAGGGTGATAGAAACACAAAATGATGATCAGACACAATAGAAATCACCTATGATGATTCTAAGTGATGATCAGACACAATAGAAAGCAATAAACTCAATAATATCTATTCAACACATCAACAACAAATCTAAATAGAAAAACTCAATTGTATTCAATAATTAATAAATCAATATCCATCATCAATCCTAACTATGGAAAATTAATTCATGCTTGAGAGATCTATAAAGTCATTAGCAAGGTTATTATCTAAAGGTTGAGAGATCTTTTGTCGAATCTCATTAGTCACAATCAAGTGGCGTTTGTACCTGGAAGACAAATCCAAGACAATATAAATGTGGCTTAAGAGGTTCTCCAGAAATTCAAAGCTTCTAAAGGCAAGAAAGGGTTTTTGCGTGGAAGATTGACCTTGTGAAAGCTTATGATAAGCTTTAATGGAGGTTTGTTAGAGAGGTTCTTATTGAGGTAGGAGTGGAAGGAAAGCTGCTTGAGCTCATAATGCATTGTGTTAGCAATATTAATTTCATGGTGATTCTCAATGGAGAAGTCTCTGAGGCATTTGCTTCAGGATGTGGCCTAAGACAAGGGGACCCTTTGTAACACCCCCTGACCCGACCCGTACGGAACGAATCCTAGAGTATTACCAGTTTATAAAACTTTCTGAACTTTTCTTAATATTCGAAAATACTTGAAAACATATATTAATATTTCCAAAAACCTTTCAAATTGGGCCCACAATATTTATAAAATTTTTGACAGAATTCCCTTTGTTTTTCTAATTTTCCAAAAGAATACCTGTTTAATAAAAATTTTAAATTCACAACTCAAACACTTCTAAAGTTCAATCATATGCGAATCCTGCCAACGATGCGACTTTTCAAACATTCTCAATCAATCAATCAGTAGACAGTTTTTCAGAAAACATATAACCTCATATTGAAAATCACATCAAAACTAACAAATATTTACAAATCACTTAATTTACATTTTAAAAATCCATATATAAAACTGATAACAAATAATTACAAGACTTAATAAAGTCAACTTTTACATTGGACTGTATATGCATGCTTGACATAAGTAAAACGATAAACAAAATAACTACCCAAAAAAAAATAATGCTGGAGGTGACTTAGGTATCTTGTTTTGCAGAACTCTACTCTTCAGTCCTGTCCTTCATTCTGATTCTTTTCACCTACGCATTAAAACTAATGCGCTAAGTGTTTTGCTTAGTGGGTGTACACTAAGATTATATAAAAATCATGTAATAGTAATAAACATACTTCCATGAATTCAGTTATTGAATAAATATTAAAATATAAGTAGAACTCAACATAAATCCAACTACTCATTCAATAATAAAAACAAATAAAAGCAGTAATAAACATATTTCCATAAACTTATTTATTTAACAATATCAAAATATAAACGTGAATCATTATCGAATGTATAATTTTTGATAAACATATATGAAAATTCCAACAATAAGTTTCCTTTAATTTCATAATTTTTCATATATCTCACTTTAGGCCTCTGATACACATCATAGGTTTACTAACTGGATTAAGGGTTGTTCAGCACTGGAACCCAACGGGGGTTGCTCGCTGAATTATATACAGTCGGGTTTCCCATTTCAGCATAAAATGGTATCCCTATACAGGTATCATTTTCGACATCGGATCCTACGAGGACTGGCTGATGGAAATATCTTCACTCTAGGACCGTCCACAACAGTGGCTACACATAATCCAAAGAGTGGTATCATAATTATCAAAATCTCATAAATCTTAATGCAGTACTGCTAAGTGAACCCAATTGACATGTCAATTTCCTATATTCGTTTCCCTATATATATATATTAGGGCCATTTTCTAGATATTCCATAATTTTCTCAATTTGACAACTTTTCATAATTCACAAACTATATTCTGATATCATCACATACTCAGTCATGCGATTTCACTAAATTATCACAATACGAAATCATTGAAAACAATTGTTCAAACCTTTCGTTTCCACAATACATATATATACTGAAATCAATACGTTATCGTTTATGACCTATGTATCGAATATATGTACTTTCCACATAAATAACAATATTTATAGGTATTTTCGCAATTACAAAAAATTAGGGACATTACACCTTTTATCCCTTTATCTCTTTGTCTTATGCATGGAGAAACTCTCGCACTTAATTATGTAGAAAATTAATGAGGGATCCTGGAAAACTATCAAAGTTTCTCGTGAGGGACCTGAGATCTCTCATTTATTTTTTGTGGATGACTTAATTTTGTTTAGCAACGCTAATGTGCAACAGGCTGAGGTTATGAAGAATTATATGGACAGATTTTGTACTATTTCGATACAATAAATCAGCTTCAGTAAATCAAGAATCTACTGCTCAAGCAACGTTAAGAATCCTCTTGTGAAACTTATTACTGATGTGTGTGAGTCCTCGAGCACTAGGGACTTGGGCAAATATTTGGGGGTTCCTTAATTCATGGTAGGGTTAATAATCAAACCTACAATGAAATTTTTTAAAAAACCTTCAAGAGACTAGCCTCGTGGAAGAGGCTACTCTATCCTTAACTGTTCGGGCCACCTTATTAAGGCGGTTACTTCCACTTACCTGTCTATGCGATGCAGTCTATCAAACTCTCGAATGAGGTCTGCTGCAAGCTTGATAAAATTAATAGAAATTTTTTATGGGGCCACACTACGGACAAGAAAGCTGTTCATCTTATCAATTGGGATATAGTGTGCATACCTAAGAATAAAGGTGGGTTAGACATCAAGAAGATGAAGGTTATAAACCAGGCTTTACTTGCCAAAGCGGGGTGGAGACTTCTGCAATGAGAAGTAAGGCTGTAGGGTCAGATGTTGAATAAAAAGTATCTTAAAAACAACACTGTTAGGGAAGTTTTAAAAAGTAATTGTGGTGCCTCGTCTAGCACTTGGAGGGGTATCAAATTTGAGGCTAAGTTGCTACATAGAGGCTAGGGAAGGGTGATAAGGTTCGTTTCTGGACTGATTTTTGGGTCAAAGAGCTTGGCATCCTCCAGCAATATGTTACCTCCTTCTTGATCAAGACCAGTAAGTAAAATTGTGGACTGGTTCTTGGACAATGGTGAATGGAATGTTAATAACTGGCCAAGGATTTGCCTTGGGAGGTCATTCACAAAATCTAAATATTTTTATTGATTGAACAGGCCATGGTACTGATAGGCAGATTTGAGGGCTTGAAAAAGATGGGGTTTTCTCGGTGAGCTCAGCCTATAAAGCTGCCTATAATGTTGACAGTATGCCCAAATGGGACTGGAGGTTTCTTTGGCATCTCAAACTCCCTCCTAAGCTGTCCTATTTTCTTTAGTTGGTTTGTCATTGGAAATTACTTACAAACATCTAAAGAAATATTATAGGCATCTCTAGCGAAACCTGTCCTTGTTGTAACTCAAGGGTTGAAGATATTCCGTATATTTTAGAGGCTGTAATACCTCTTCCAAAATTTGGGAGGATGTTTCAGTTTTCTGCAAACCTTTTGATCTAAGGCAAAGTGGCATTGGTTGTGATTTAAATACTTGGATGCGTGTTAACCTTAATAATAACTCTGTTGTAGGTGGAAGCATCCCTAGCTTTCTTCTATTTACTGTCACCTCGTGGTTTTTGTGGAAGTGGCGTTGCTCTTATGTCTTTGATTGTAACTTTTAAATACCTAGTTGTCTTATTTTGATTATTACTCATTTTTATAAAGATTGGCTGGTGGCTACTGCTAACCCTAGCAAGGCTAACTCTGCCAGAGCTAGGTTGAATGTGTGGATTCCTCCTAGTAAGGGATGAATTAAAATTAATGTTGATGGAGGAAGGGATATTGTGACTGGTAGTATTTAGGCTGGGGGTGTGATGAGAGGTATGAGATGTAATTGGCTTGGTAGTTTTTCCAGCAACAAAGGGATAGGAACAGTCCTTGAAGCTAAGTTATGGAGGAGTGGTTTTAGGCTCATTACCCTTGAGAGTGACTTTGCGGATACTGTCAACATCCAGCGAAAGGAAACTAGCATCAACTGCCCCCTCTTTAATCTGATTTCTAAGTGTAAAGATCTGATTAAAGGCTGTTGGAATTGTGATGTTAAGCACATCTTTAGAGAAGACAATTTGGTTACTGATTGCTTGGCTAGTATGGGCAAGCACAGGGAGCTGGGAACTGGTTTCTATATTCTGCCTCCTACTGAAGTCTCAAGTCTGCTTGAGTTAGATGCTGGGAGCTGTTTGATTTCTTGTTAGGCTTGTCCTTTGTTATGGTCTGGGCTTTTTAGCCCTTCTTTGTACCAAAAAAAAAATATAGGTTAGTGAAATGTTAGTTAGTAAAATATTTTTTTTCCTTTTCTAACAAATCTTTTTGTGCAATGTTTGTTGTCTATATTTATGTGATTTTTTTTTATTCCTTTACGTATACATGTGTTATTTTTTCCAGCAACTCACCGATGCGGATGGTGCACATGAAAAATGGTCTTATAAGCGTACTCTTGAAAAATGGTTTATGCTACGTGTTAACATGTATTATTGTATCGGAGAATTAGGCATAAAAACAAATGTTTAGATTCGTATAACATTTCACAAAAACATGAATAAGATTTCACTAATAATGTTTCATTGCTAATATTTCATTAACAATATTTCAAAAAACAATTACACCTTAAACATTTCACTAACCTTACATTTCACTAACTAACATTTCACTAACATACATTTCACTAACCTACATTTCACGAACCAACATTTCACGAACCAACATTTTACTAACCAATATTTCACTAACCAACATTTTACTAACTTACATTTCACTAACCAACATTTCACTAACCAACATTTCAATTGTAACACCCTCTGACCCAATCCACTCAGACCGAATTAGGGAGCGCTATTATATACTAAAATCTAACTTTTACTTTTACTTTTATATAACCATAATTTAAAACTATATTAAAAATATTTAAAAGTGGTCCAAATAAATTTCCGAAAATCTTGTCAGAGTTTCCTCTATCTTTATGACTTTCCAAAACCTATGTACAATTAAAATTCATAAAAATCAACTTCTAAATCTCAAATCACTTTTGCGCACCTTTCCAAATGTAGTGCGACTTACCCAATCAATTTATTACAATATAATTTATAAATATTCAAATAAAATAAACAGATAATAAAATATTTACACAGCGAAAGTTCTTCAAATATGTACAAACATTTTCTGTATATGCATGCTGTATCAAAACATATGTAATTATTACAAAAGGACTACCAAAATAAATGTAGGAACGATGTGACTCCGGACTCTCCTTCTGCAGTCTCTACTCTTCTTTGTCTTTATCTCCCTTGGAACCTCTGTTACCTACGTGTGAGAAAACTCAACACGCTAAGAATATTGCTTAGTGGATGTATACAAAATTGTATATACAAATATACTATATCAAATAAGGTTATCTATTTTCAATAAAAAAATATAAATCATCATATATGGGGCTCATGTCAAATCAAATATATGGGGCTCATGTCAAATCAAATCATATACTCAATAAATACCATATTCAAAATCAATCAATAGACAAAATCTTCATAATTTCTCAAATGCTTTCGTATAACAAATTAGTTTTCAGATTGGGCTCCTGATATACAAAACATAATTATCGGACTGGATTACGGGTTGTTCGGCATCGGACACACAAACGGGGCTACCCGCCGAATATCAGAATAGAATGGAACGGCAAAGGAATCACTGCTGTAAATGTCCCATAACAGAATTCAGAACCCTAGGACCGGCACTTGGGGCTTGGACATCCAAAGGGTGGCACATACAGATCAAAGCTCCCTACCCTAGGACCGGCACTTGGGGCCTGCACTATCCATAGGGTGGTGCATCAAAGTATATCGGCACAGTACTGTTCAGACAGAAACCCAGTTGATATGTCAACCTCCTATATCTATATCTATGTTCATACACATCAGAGCCATTTCACAAAACGTTTTCTCAAATTCAATGTCAACATATTTCATTTCTTTCAGAATCATCGAATTCAACTTTCAAATTATTCATATCGATATAATATTTTTAAAATTCAAATTTCATCAAATATCATATAAAGGAAATATACGAATATATTTCTAAATCAATAATCATATCAAATCAATCCAAAAATATATTCAAACGTATTTCATAATTCCATATCGAATCAAAATGCCCCAAAATTATTTTCCGATACATTTCACAAATATTATATAATTAACATCACTTTCAACAATATATTTCATAACAATATTAGAATCAAAACGTATTAAAATCTATTTATAATATTATTCACAATCAAAATTTCAGATATAATCTATATGTCGAGAATTCGCGATTCAAATCATTCCAAAATCAATTTCAAACTATGAACTATAATTAATATAATCAAAATAACTCAAAATGAATCAAATTTAATCAATCCAAAATATTCTAGAAAACGGAAAATTTGAAAACTCGTGTACACCGAACTGGATACTTCCTCCTACTTTATTCCTTCTTCTCCTTCTCTTTTCTTCTTTTTTCTTCTTTCTTCTTCTTTCCTTTCTCTCTCTTCTTTCTCTATCCTCTTTTCTCTCTTCTTCGAGCTCTCAATTTTGTTTCTGTTATGTTTGTGAGCTTTGCTCACTTTCAATTTCTGTTTTATGAAGCTCCACCGCTTCAAAGTCGTTCGGTGCTATTTTTTTTAAAAACATTTTTGGGCCATTGCGACGCATATCGTGAGCGGTGGTCGCGTGCTCGGTCGTGATGCTCACTGGTCAAATTTGGCCACTTTCATCGCGAGCAGCTATCACGAGCGCTGGTTGCGGTCTCTAATCGCGATGCTTACTAGTCCAATTTCTCCATTTTCATCGCGAGCAGCTACCGCGATCCCTGGTAGCCAGGATGGTCGCATGCACACTGTCCAGTTTTTCACCCTTTTCTTCGTGCATTGTTTTCGACCGTTCACATTCACATACTCCATATTAATTCAATAATATTTTTCATATTTATTCAAAATTAGGGATGTTACATCAATAACCATATTCCATAACCATTAGCATTTAACAAAAAAAAAAAAAACTCAATATCACCCAAATCCTTTCAACCTCAAATCAAACATATTATACAAAATAACAAAATAAAACACATTTTAAATATCCATAAAAGACAAGAAACAGGAACAAAACGACTGGAATAAAAGAAAAAGTGACTTTTTATTTTAACTAGGTATAAGTGTAAACATAGTTTTTATATAATTTTTAATGGACTTTTTGTAATTTTTTATTTCTCGGATTCTTTTATAATTGTTCAATCAGAGGGTGGTTGAGGGGTTTAAATTATCAAAGTGGTTAAAAACGATTATTTTCTCATATGCAGCTAAAAATAATTTTTCACATATTTATTAGGCCATTTTTAACAATTCTCACTTAAGTTTAATATTTTAATTTACTATTTGTAGTTAATTTTTGTAAGGATTATTTTAAGTTATCTAAAAATGTAATATATTATTATAATATTATGTTAATTAATTGGTGAAGTGTTAATTATTGATAAATAATAATAATAAAAAAAAAAAATATAAGAGGGAATATTTCTTTTTAGAGTAAGATTTAGAGTTGTGGGTTGTAGATGAAAAAAAAATTTATGTGAAAGTTGCACCAAAATAAAGTAAAAATATACTAAAATAGTATTTTGGGTTGGAGATGCCCTAAGAGCTTCTACAGTCTACCCTCGAGTAATAATTTTTGACCAAAATACCTTAATAATATTTTTCCCAAACTTCACTCTATCGTTAGCGTAAATCCACAAAATACCCCTACCCGCAAAATGTTCCTTTAAAATTTTAAAAGCATCAAAGGTATATAGGTAAATAACTAAAAATTTTAATTTAATTTTTTTATTTTAAAACAATAGATTTCCACCGTCCATCATATGATGGATGGTGAAAGTCAAATATAAAAAATATTAAAAAATAAATAGATGATTCTCTACCATAAAATCAAAACAAAGAAAAACAAAAAAAATATAAAAAAATTAAAGATCCCATCTGAGATCTTCATCGATAGATCTCCAGAGATAGAAACGCGGTCGACTCCATCGTCATCTATCGATCCCATCGAAGAGAATTTAGAGATCCAAGATCTCCATCAATGGGAGATTTTGGATATCAATGCGGGTGGACCAATTCTTTTTTTTTTCTTTGTGATGAGATGGACGGTAGAGACCCATCAATATATTTTGTGGACAAATTGCATTGGAATACCCTGATACGTAGTAAAATTACAACGAAACTATACTTTTTCTTAAATTACAGTTTAATACCCTGATTAACTGGTTGACCATTAGATTTAACATTTTAACCAAGGGCAAAAATTATTCATTTGGTCTCTATCTTTTTTCGAATTATCACTTTTTGACCTATTTTCCTCTTTTAGCTCGTGTGGTTCCTAACTTTTCAAAAAGAACCATTTTGCCATTAATTTTAATTAATTAGGTTGAAAATACTATTTTATCATTTATTTTTAAAATTTTAATAAATTAACTTTAATTTGTACATCAAATAAGAACATAACAAGTATTACAAAACTTTAAAAAAAAATTAAAATTATAACACACTCAAAATTTATATAAAAAGCCCTTAAATATAAAAAAAAAACCACAAAAAATAACTTAAAAGTAATAATTAATATTAACACCAAAATTAAAAACCTTTCAAAAAATAAAAAAATTATTACTGTAAAAAACTAATTTATGAAAATTCAATCAAAAATTATTCTTCAAATTAATACCAAAATATAAAAAATAAGTTTTATATATGAAAATTAAATTATAGTAAATTGAAATTTAAAAAATAAATTATTAAAGTAATAAATTTTTTTAAAAAAAATTTCATACTTTTTTTACTTTAATTTTTTTGAGTTGTTATCATTTTATTTTAGAATTAAATTTTTATTTAATAATTTTTTTCTGATTTTTATTTTTATTTGTTTAATCTTGTTATTTTTGTGTGTAAAGAAATACCCTTAAGACAGTTAAATTTGACTAACTGTTGATTAATAAAATGACTAAGTTAATAGATTTTGAAAAGTTAGGGACCACGAGAGCTAAAAGAGAAAAGAGAGGTCAAAAGTTATATTTTTAAAAAAATATAGGGATCAAAATAATTTTCGCCCTTGGTCAAAATGTTAATTCTAACGGTCAACCAGTTAGTCAAGATACTAAGTTGTAATTTAAGGAAAAAAATACGATTTTGTTATAATTTGCCCAAACTTTAAAGCACTTTGTTGCAATTTGCCCATTTTTTTTATTTATTTTAGTGTTTTTTATTTTTTAAAATTTGACCCATCCTTTTTTAAATTATCACAGAGGGTTGATCTACCTTTTTTTTCTTAAAGGGGAAATCAGTCATTTCGCTTCCTAAGTTAACAGAGTTAACGTTAGAGGGAGTTAGGTAAAAGGAAATATAACTATAGGGATTTTTTTTGCTAAAAATAAAATTAGAGAGAGATTTTTGCTATTACTCCATACTACAGGGAAATTTAATAAACCTTTTATTTTAGGGTAATAATCATAATCCCTTATAGATTAGGGTATTTAACAAAAAAAAATCGTAGTTTTATTTATTACCAAAATACCTCTATAATTTTATTTTAACCAAATATTCCCCTACCGTTAACTTCTATTAAGTTTATAATAAAAATTACTCATTTAACCTTTAAAAAGGAAAAAAATGTAATATAATTCCTTATAATTTGAGGTATTAGACAAAACTCACCCCTTAGTTTATTTATGATCAAACTACCCCCATAATTTTATTTTATCACCAAATCCCCTAATCATTAATTTTATTAAGTTCATAAGCAAAATTACTCATTTACCATCAAAGGAAAATAAAAAAAATTGAAAAAAATGAAATCATTTAAAATATCAAAAAATTAAAAAAAATTGCAGAGAAGGGATCTTTGCCGTCCCTTCCCTCATATTTGACTTTTTTTTAAAAAAAAATTATTATTTTTTTTATCTTCATCGTCCATGTGGACGGTGAAAATTTATCAATTGTTCTTTTTTTAAAATTTTCTTAAAGATTAAATGATTAATTTTACTTATAAACTTAATAAAAATTAACGGCAGGGGGAGTTTGGTGATAAATTAAACTTATGGAAGATAATTTGATCATAAATAAAACTAGGAGGTGTGTTTTTTCTAATACTCCAAACTATAGGATGATTATGGTTATTATCATTTAATATTTATAGTCATTTATCCATTTACCCTTGGTACTATCAAATTTTTAACGGAATAATTAACGGTTAATGGTATTTTAGAAATTAAAACTGACGGAATGAGGAGTTTGATAATAAAATAAAATTATGAGGTAGTTTCGCCATAAATAAAAGTAGAAGTGTATTTTCTAATACCTCAAAGGTTAATGGTATTTTAGAAATTAAAACTGACGGAATGAGGAGTTTGATAATAAAATAAAATTATGAGGTAGTTTCGCCAGAAGTGTATTTTCTAATACCTCAAACTAGATAATTATAATTATTACACTTATGACATGTTTGTCGCTTATGATGAAATTGAGATTGGACAAAAAATAGTTCAATCCCTTATTTAGGGTTGCTAAGTGACATTGGACTATTTAGTCCAAAAACTTTTTTTATCCTACCACACAAGAACAAATGAGACCAAAAAAAAAAAAAAAAAAGTAAGGGTTTAATTTATTCCTTCTCTTCTCAATTTTTTTTTCTTCACTCTTTTAATAATTAGCGCCTCTCTCTCTTCCTTTTCTTTTTTTTTTTCTATTTTTAAATTTCATTAAACTATTTATATATAATTAAATTTATTTAAAGTATTTAAAAGTTAATTAAATATATTTTATTAAAACATTTTAATATTTTTAATATAAACTAAAAAATTATTATTTTATTTAAATTTAAATAATTTATTTTTAAAAAAATTATACTTTTTATTTTATTTAAAAATTAAAAATTTTATATTATATATAATAACTTAATTAAAAATTTTAACTACAAAATAAAATTTTTTTTTCAACCCATTTTACACCAAATAAAATATTCAGCGTAATATTATTTTTCGACCTATTTATACTTCACTAAATATACTAATTACTCTTATTCAATTTAAACCAATTTAATGCTATTGTATTGCGTAAAAATAGTAGAATTCAATATCTCGCTTCAAATGCTGACTTATTTTTATGGTGTGTTTTCGTCGAAAACGGGTATCATCTTTTTCGCAATGGCGTTGAGAAAGAAACTGCCACCGATTCTGAGACCCAACAAACCGCCATCAGCTCCGCCACCGCCGATTCCGCTCCCGAATCCGCCGGCCACGGCTGTAGCTCCGTTGCCCACCGTCACTCTGACGCCCACTCCCCACCACACCCACCTCCTTCACTTCCTCAAAACCCACTTGCTAGCTCCCCACAAGAACCAAATCACTCCCTCGTCGCTTCTCCACTTTCTCAAATCGAAGCTTCACCACCACCCTCAATTCACCCATTACGACTTCCACATCTTCAATTGGGCCTCCACTCTCGACTCCTTCCGCCACGACCACTCGACTTTCCTCTTCATGGTCCGCTCCCTCGCGTCCTCTTATCGCTTCTCCGATCTCAACTCCCTCCTCGCTTTCATCTACTCCAACCCGTGCCCGTGCTCCAACGATGGTATCTTCTCTTGCCCCGAACTCGAGTCTATATTTCATTTTGCTGTTAATGCTTATTGTAAAGCTAGGAGATTGGATGATGGTGTTATGGCTTTTGAAACTATGAGGAAGTTGATTGATGGGAGACCCTCTGTGAGTGTTTACAATGTTTTGATTAATGGGTTTGTGAAATGTGAGGAGCATGATAAAGTGATGGCGTTTTATGATAGGATGGTGAAAGATAGAGTCAAGCCTGATGTGGTTACGTTTAATATTTTGATTAGCAATTATTGTAAGAGTAAGAAATTTGATTTGGCTTTGGGGTTGTTTAAGGAGATGAGAGAGAAAGGGTGCAGTCCTAATGTGGTTAGTTTTAACACACTCATTAGTGGCTTTTTAGGGAGAGGAAATTTGTGGACGGGATCAAAATGGTATGAGATGATTGAACTTGGGTGCGAGTTTTCAAATGCGACTTGTGAGATTTTAGTTGATGGGTTGTTAAGGGAAGGCAGGGATTTGGAGGCCTGTGAATTGGTGATTGATTTTTGAGGAGAGGGGTTTTACCTAGGGGGTTTGATTATTTTGATCTCGTGGAGAAGCTTTGTGGGGGAGGAAAGTAGGTAGAGCTTTGGAGGTAGTGGATCAGTTGTGGAAGAAAGGAAATTTGCCTAGTGTGATTGCCTGTACTACATTAATTGAAGGTTTGAGGAGGTTGGAAAAGAGAAGAAGCATTGGGGTTGATGGAGAGGATGCTTGGAGAAGGTATTGTTCCGGACAGTGTCACATTTAATTGTCTACTTAAAGACCTTTGTGATGTTGTGTAGAACGGTGGATGCTAATAGATTGAGATTATTGGCTTCAGCAAGGGTTTGGACCCTGATGGGATAACATATCATATTTTGGTATCTGGATATATGAGAGAGAATAGAAGGAAGGAGGGAGAAACGCTGGTGAATGAGATGTTAGATGAGGGGTTTATACCTGATCTTGCTACATATAATAGGTATATGGATGGGTTTTCCAATGCCAGGAACTCTGTTAGGCCAAAATGTTAAAGCTATTGATGGGTTATATATCCCAGCATATTCAGTTCAATTTTGGATAACTGCAATGAGTTTTATGGAGTAATTGGTATTGTTTGACAATGAGGAAGAGGATTTGCAGTTGATGATATGGTCTTGAGGTTGATTTGATGTTCTTAAAGAAGTGACATATGAAGGATAAGGCACATGCATTTATTATGGAAAGAATGAAAATCTGGGCTGTCTTTCCCATAACTTCTCATACCAGACCACAACCCAACCTCAGACCCTGGGCTATGGAAAAGGATCTGTTATTGTCCATGCCCTATCCGTTGCTTCGCTGGATCAATGGGATCCCAATCTCAATTTCCTAGAGATATTTACCCTGAAATTGAAAAGATGCGAAGAAATCATAATCAAGTTCTGTTGATCATCTAATGGATTGCGTTAATTCGTGCAGTTTGTGGACTATGATTGGGTGGTTGGTTTCTGCTTGGCATTCTTTTGATATTGAGCTTACTAAGTGGAGAGCAGTATAAAATGGTTTTTTTGTGTATATATCTTGCATAGGTAAGGACGCCATTGATAGCACCTTCAAGAGCAAAATAAAGGATTCTTAGCGTTACTGTACTGTAATCTAGGATGTTAATTTGATATGTTGGAACACTTTTGAGCAATGGATAAAGTGCTGAGCCAGAATTCTAATGTTTCATTGGTTATACGTGTAAGTTTTGGTATATTATGTGCTGAGCCAGAATTCTAGTGTTTCATTTTTTGAATGGTCTCTAACCCCTTTTTAATTGTCTTGTTTCGAATTTATTTTTTGATTCTTCACTTTCATTCTGATCTAATGGCTGGTAAATAAATAGAGTGGCTGCTATACAGAACAATATGAAGTTGGCATCTTCTGGATTTAGGCCCTCATAACTTGAAGTGGGATTGTAGTAGTCAGAGTTGAGAGTTAGAGCTTAGAGTTGTTTAGTACTGTTGATGCACTGTAAGTTGTAATCTTTACCAATGTAAGATTGTAAATATAACTTGCAAACATGGAATTTCTTATTCTTTTGTATGGTTTATGATCTTTGTACTAGTTCAAGATCTTACAATATGATAAACTCAGTAAAGAATTTGTGGGATCATTGCACTTTGTGGCATATTTGGTTGGTTTTCTTTGATCTAGATAAGCTTTAAACAATTATGATTCGGTATTGTATATGCAGGAAATTTTGACATATACTTTATTTCTTTTTTTTTTTTTTGTCCATATGAATTAGATGAAAACAATCTTATAATGAATTTATTTTGTCTTTTAGGAAATATAATATAATAGCACCTCAATTGCCAACTGCATTTTCTATTAAACATGAGGCTGTCTGCTTTTAATTGTTATTTAGAAGCCAACCTCAGCAGGGTACTACCTCTCTACTAGACTACCAGTAAATTCAAGTTCAACTTCTGTAGATTGTTCTGATAGCTTGGACGCTGCAAGTGATGTTTCAGAGCAAAGATTGAGGCTAAAAGTTCCATTTTATTGTTTCAATATATCAATGTTCAATTCTTATATTAAAGTTAGTTCGATTAAGAACAGAAGCTTGCAGTTGGGTTACAAAAAGATGTTAATGGCAAAATGAGAGCAAAATAATAAAAGACTTGAGACTTTGATTGAAGCTGTAGCTGGGTTCGGTTAATAACATTTTATTACAAAATTATAAAAGATGAATCTAACGTTTGGTTATATTGTAATGAAATTATGGGTTTAACTTGAATTACACATTAGTATTCTTGATTAACTGGTTGACTGTTAAAGTTTACGGTCAACCAATAGTCAAAGGGTAATATGGTTATTTTTACCTTAATTTAAAAAAAAATAAAAAATAAAATGAATTCTCACCGTCCATCAATTATTTTTAAAAAAATTAATTTTTATTTAATTTAATTTTTTTTAACCAGCGGTAGTTATGTTATTTATATATAAGTCGCAGTTAAATCATTATATTTGATTGAATCAACTGACAGTAGGGTACTAATATTATTAAGGCTAAACTCACGATTTAATTATAAATAACTAAATGTTAAGATAGTTAATTACAATTTAACTAATTATTAATGGCAAAATTTAGAGTGGCAATATAGAAGAATCGAAAATCCCAAAACCTTTCTTGACTTGAATGCATATAAAACGACGGCGTTCTTTCCCCTTATTGGATCTTTTATAAGCTCTTGACCCAGATTTTAGCTAGCTAGCTAAGCCCATTTTAATTTAATGCTAGAAGCAAAAGATTTGTGCTCTTTTTTCCTTTTCTTATTTGGCAAAATAAAATTAATTTGATATGTCAATTAGTAAATAAATTGATAATTAATATTGATTTATTTCACTTAACAATATGAATCCATTCACAAATTAACACCTCAGGTTAAGAATTAAAGAATTAAAATTTAAGGTGAAATATCTAGCATTATACTTAAATAAGAATAAATTCAAATCAATAAAAATTTAAGCCTGAAAATGGATTTTAGGTCGAGAGGCCAACAAACAACATATTGTAATTAGGGGTGGGCATGGTCCGGTTTTGGGTAAAACCGACAATTGATCGGTTTTTGAAAAAGTGAACCGAACTGAGAACCATAAATATAGTGAACCGAACCAAACCAAACGGTTGATTGAACCGATTTGGTTCGGTTCAGTTTGGTTGGTTATTGGGTCTATCTCTTTTGCTGTTTCTTCTTCTTCTTCTTGCTTCCGCACCTGAGAAAACACAAAAGCAAGTGATTATAAAACTATTCAGTACTTGAACAAACAACAAAATGGCCAGTTGATGGATAAACTCATAACAAAGAAAGATATTCATGAAAATCGCAACAAACAAAGAATAGAACCTACAATATTCAAATAAAACCCCAGAAAAGAAAGAAAAAACGTACAGTTGAAACAAACTCGAAATGAGGAATTAGCAGATCGTAATTGACAAAATTGAAAGAAAATCCCAAAAATATCAGAGCTGGAGGTGTACTGTGGGACTGGGTGGAGGTAGAGGTGGACATGCGACTGAAGGACTGGTGCGAGGACTGGCGGGACTGGTGCGACGAGGAGAGCGAGGCGCTCAGGTGTGATGGAGAGGAGCGGCGTTTTGGCTTTTGCGATGGCATGCGAGGCGCTCAGGTATGGCATTCTGCGATGGCGAGGCATGCGAAAAGCAGTATTTTGCGTCTGATGTTGAAATGAAGAAGATGAGACTCAGGTGGCACAGTGTGAAAGTGAAATATTGAAATGTAAATTAGTTGGTTTTAGAAAAACAAACCGAACTTAACTAATGGTCACTGTCGAACCGAACCAAAACCGTCCGGTTCGGTTAAATTCACCGGTTTCACGGTTCAATTTGGTTCGGTGCCCACCTCTAGTTGTAACCATGTTTCTAATTATGTGTATTTTATAATTTAGATTATAAAATTAATTTTATTTTGTCAGATAAGAAAAGGAAAAAGAAGAGCACAAATCTTTTATTTATGAGTAATGCTAGTGTTACGTGCATAATTTCATTAAGCTCTGCGACTAAAAATGTCAACAAAGCCCAATGGACCTGAAAAAGTTAACGAAGCCCAACGGGCTGGAAAGGCTAGTGAGATCGAGACAGCAGGCAAGTTCTAACTATGAGAGGTGAAGAATGGATCAAACTTCTTAAGTTCAAAGCGAGCTAGGAAGACCTTGCCACATCTCATCTCGCTATCAGTTTAGCTTCAACTCGCAATCACCCAGCTCGGAACGTATTTTTCAGATAAGGAAAAATCTCATGATTTAAGAGATTTGATCATATCAGTTAACCATATGTAAATTTGTATTTACTTCTTGATTTTCAATGATATCCTGATTTGATTGTGATAATTAAAGAAATTATCTGATTCCTATTTTTTAGTGATTGATTCCGTGTAAACCAGACATGACACCATTCCTTAACACTATAAAAAGGAAGGATCATTACTAGTACAAGGGTTACAATTTTAGAGAAAAAAACACTTAATGAGAGCTATCAAGCAATAACATAAACAGTGGATGTGGGCTTTGATTTTCAGCCGAACCACTTTAAAAATCCTTTGTTTTTGATATCCTTTTTACTGCTTAATTATTATTTTTACTGTTAATTGCGTTAACCAAATACGCACGTCAACATTTTGGTGTTAGAAAGAGGGCCCCGTTTGAGGATTCAAACCTCCATTTTTCAGAAAAACAGTTTTTGTCCTATTTTTAGGCAATTTTATGGCAATGACGAGAGGCGTAGGAACTCGTTCCAAGACAATAAAGAGCAGGGATGTATCACCAATTAGAGGACAATCAGAGGCATCTCACTAGCCTTAAGTTCCACCGTTCTAGACATGGTCCCCGTGATCCCTACAACCCCACCACCTACTTTAAATCCACCAGAAGTCCATTCATTCTTCATATGGATTCATAAGGAAATGACCAGGCTGGTCCCTCCAGGCTGTTAGATTTTAAAATGTGGATGGAAAGATATCGAGATGGAGAAAATGATGGTAGAAATAGCGCACGGCTATCAATTCTTGATGTAGAATTAGACCATGCATGAGCAGGTCGTGGAGAGCACCTCCCCCCCACCTTAAGTGCGGGTAGACCCAGTCAACACCACCCGTCATTCCACCAGACAGGATCCCCCTCGACGCGATGTTCAGTGGGGTGGAGTTTCCTTTCACTCTGTCAGTGCCGCGAGGAGAGCTGCAGGGGAATAAAGTGAACGGCGTGGAGGCTTGTATTGTACCAGACCGGTAATCTACGTAAATGCCAATGGTGAGAGTCATGTGGAGCTCAACAGAGATCATCGGAGTGTCCCAGCCCATAGCTCGACACACCGAACCAGGTCGCCACGCCATCAACATGAGACCCTCGATCAGTGACCTGACAGGGACACCCATCGAGCAGCCCCAACCGTCGAAAGTTTCAGAAACCATATCATTGCGGAACAACTAGATATGAGAGGTAGGTTGTAAGACAGACGCCCCAAAAGGTTGTTCAACCTACAAAATTAACCCCGAGGCAACATGGCAGATCGCAGAGAAGATAGTGCGACCTCTAGTGCATCGGTGGCAACCTATTCGACCCCTGAGGCGCTGTTGCAACCCTGAATATCAAACGTTGTTGCAAAGGCTGGAGCAGTTAGAGTAATGAGGTGGAAGGGCAGAACCAACAGACAGATATATAGAGCGGGGCTCGTTCTGTCGGAAGATAGAGAACAAGCCACTATTAGACCGCTTCAAGATGCCCAGCATTCTCCTCTATCAGGCAACAAGTAATCCCTTCGACCACCTGGACGCCTATAACGTACAGATGAGTCTCTTCACAATGAGCAGCAGAGTCAAGTGTTGATACTTCCCAGCGACGCTTGGGAAAATTCCCAAGAAATGGCTAAGGAGACTTCCAGCTGGAAGTATCACGAGCCGGGACCAATGTAGGAGTTGTTTATACAGCGGTATCAAGCCCTAAGGAATCAGCTCATTTCTTCCTGTCATTTCGCAACAATCTTTCAAAAGTCAGACGAGCCCCTGAAGGATTACATAGCTCGCTTCCAGAGAGAGGTGAGCTACGTTGACAGCCCAACAGATGAGAGTTTGCTGATAGCGATCACCGCTGAGCTGCGGAAAGATGGTAAGCTCTACAGGAGTATATACAGCAAACTTTTCAGGACCCTCAGGGACTTCTACAAGCATTCCAACACCCACATTCGTATGGAGGAAGCTTTCGAGATCCCCAAGAAAAATAACTCCAACAACAAGAAATATTGGGGTGGAGGCTCGCATGACAGGAACAAGCGGAAGAACAATGAGGGGAACAACAATGGTAACAACTGCAATAGAAATGGGGGCTCGCAAAGAGATGAAACCTTAACCAATCAAGTGGCCCAGAAGGCCAGAAACGATGAAGGTTTAAGAAGGAACGGAGGTCGTTACCAGATCTATGCGCAGCTGTCCAATTCTAGGGAAAAAATATTCACTACGGAGAGTAATAGGGAAGAATTTAGAAGGCCACCTCCTATGAGAACGCTCATGCAAGCCAAACTATGTTTCAGGTACTTAAAGAATATTAAATGAAACTTAACCCTCTCAAGTGTGCTTTTAGTGTTGCTTTTGGAAAGTTTCTCGGTTTCATGGTAAACCAACGAGTAATTGAAGCAAATCCAAAAAAAATCAATGCATTACGCGACATGCGGTCACCCACCAAGCCTAAGTACGTGCAGAGCTTCAACGGGCAGGTCGCAGCATTGAGTCGCTATATCTCGAAGTCAACAGATAAATGCGTTCCCGAGAAACACAAAATTCACTACGCGCTGCGGTTCGACTTCGCTGTATCAAACAACGAAACAGAATATGAAGCTCTCATCGCTGAACAACGTTTGAATTAGGAGCTACAAGTGCAGGTAGTAAAGATCTACAGTTGATTGTGAATCAAATCAAAGGGAATTCCAAGCCCGCGGTGCAAAAATGGTGGCCTATCTTTGTCAACGAGCTACTATAAAAGTTTCAATGGTACGACATTCAGCAGATTCATGAGCTCAGAACACTCGTACTGATGCTCTAGCACACCTAGCTACCACAAAAGATGCAGAGTTGCTTAGCGCCATGCTAGTAGAGCATCTACCAGAGCCCAGTATAGCGACCAAAGAGGTCGCTATGATGATTAGAACCTCGCCAAACTTGTAGATGGTCTCTCTCATTAACTATCTTACGAGCGGGCTACTATCTACGGATAAGAACAAAGCTCGACGGCTATGGGTATTGGCAGCGAGGTACGTTATTTACGACGACATGCTGTTTATAGGGTTGGCCCCGGTTCGGTTCAAACCTGGCGATTCAAACCGAACCGGTGGTTTTGAACAGGGACCGTCTCGATTCAAAACTGGTTAAGAACCGGGACTTTCGATCTCGGTTTCGGTTAGCATAGAATTTGAACCGGAACCGCTAGTCAGGAGCTGGCCGTTCAAGGAACCGCCAGTTCCGGTTCTTTTAACAAAAGAAAAATAAAAAAAATTTAAAAAAACAAAAAATTTAGCCGTTGGCCAAAAGCGTGATAGTTGTAGTCTGCCACTGTCTGGCAGTGGCAATCTACCACTGCCACGAGCGGCTAACGGCTACCTCATAGGAAAATTACAAAAACTCCCTTAAAAATTATATTTTGGCCCCTAAAATTTTTAAAATATTATTTTTCTCCCCAACCTAAAAAACTATATAAACCCTTCTCATCTTCATTTCACTTCACGCCAATTCTCTTTCTCTCAATCTTTCTCTAATCTCTAATCTCTCTCAAGAATTCTCACGCAGTCTCTCTCTCAACAATTCTCTCAATCTTTCTCCCTCTAAAATATCTATTTTTTTAGTACTTCAATTATTTTCATTATTTATTTAAATTGTATACTTTATTTTGATAAAATTATAATGGCATCATCTGCAAGACCGTCTTTTTTCGGAAGCAGCAGGTCCGTTTCCAGAAGGTCTGTTTCTTCCAGAGACAATGAATAAGTACTGGATTTGAATGCTCAAGAAGTACAGAGTCGTCGCCGTGCCTTAGAATTAAATTTCAACAATGAAAATTTTGCTCAATGCGTACAACAGAGAGAATATGATAAGGTAATTTTTTGTAATAAAACTCTTCCTAATTTTACTCCTAAGTATTCTCATCCTCCTGCTCCCTCTCGTGAAATCCCCTCAAACCTGAAAGAGAAATGCCGCCGCCAGATTTGAAAAAGTACAAATCTAAACTTTTTAAATTTCATATGAAGAGGGTGGAGAAGGAACCGGGAGTAATTGTGGTGACTTGCAACTATTGTTCCAAGGAATTTAATTGGAACAAATTCGAAGGATATAGGATGTGCTGGAAACACATCAATGGCAGGCATCCAGTCGAAGCTGAGCATAGCCGCGTACAACAATAAAAATTTCCAGGTACACATCTCCTAACCATCCATTATTTAAATATAGTGATGCAAATAATAGGGAAGAATTAGCAAGAATGGTAGCGACTGAACATCTTTTAGTTTTGGTGAAAAACAGGATTTTTAAAATATTGTCATAAGACCTTAAATCCCGCTGCATGTACGGTACCTAAGACCACGTTAAAACGTACTATGTGTGAAATATATATATATATATTATATATAAATTATTAGTTAAATATTTTCAAAATTATATGGGTCGTGTGTCTGTTTGTGTCAATATATGAGTGATCATTGGCAAAAACATTCATATTTATGACTCACTTGCCATTACGTTGATCAAGCATGGGAGTTGCAAAAACGAATTCTTGCATTTAGAGTTTTTGACGACACCCATACTGTTGATAATATTTATAAATTGATGAAAATTATTTTGAACAACATTGTATTGAAAATAAAATTTTTACAATTGGTTTTAATAACGCAGCAAACAATATTGCTGCCGTTCCACAATTACTTCAATTGTGTAACCCCTATTTTGGTGGCAGATTTTTCATCAAAGATGTGTTTGTCATGTTTTAAATATATGTGTACAATATGGTTTGCAAATACTACAATATATTACACCTATTAAGGATGCTCTATATTATTTGTGAAAATATCCTACCACCATAAAACAATGGGCTAGGTATTGCAAATCTTATGGGAAATATCCAATTAGGTTTTTCCGTGATGTTCCAACTCATTGGAACTCCACATATAAACTGCTTTGTGAAATCTATGAATATAGAGAATTATTAGTTAGATTTATACAACATAATGTTAGTAGCGTTAATTTTTATGCTCATCATTGGGATGTTATACTAAAATTTGCCTGCTATTAAAAGTTTTTCATGATGCAACACACACTTTATCTGGTATATATTATCCAACTTCACATTTATTTATGTGAAACCATTAATATTGTAGGTGCACTTAATGAGTGCGCACAACTACCTGATTTAACTGCATGTGTTATTGCAATGATAGAAAAATGGTGAAATTATTATAGGAATATTCCTATGATTTATACAATTGCATCAGTTTTTGATCATAAGTGTAAATTTGATAGTTTATATGAATATTTTACTCTTTATTATCAATCTCTAGGGCTACATAATGTGGATATTAATACTTTATATAATAATGTTAGAGAATTATTTTATTCTGTATATGAAAAATACCGTTTTGTATACGGTCTCTCGCTTACTAGTACTACTTATTCTAGTGTTCCCTCCGCATTAAGAAAGTTAGGGTCAAGTGTGTTGTCCAAAAAATCAAGGAGGCCGGGGAGTTCGTCTTCAACCTAAGTTTCAGAGGTTGACGTTTACATTAACACCTCTTTTGAGTTTCTGGACAGCGATGACTTTAACATTCTACATTGGTGGAGGGAGCACGAAACTAAGTTTCCAATTTTGGCCATCATTGCTAAATAAGTTTTTGGAACCCCTGTCTCGACCATGGCAGTTGAACAGAAATTTAGTGCATGCAGATGGCAACGTTCTCGACGAGAGAGGAGTATTGCTGAGTCCAGAGTCAATCCAGATTCAAGTCTGTGTTGACGACTGGACTAAGGCCTCATACTGCCAGTAGGAAATGGATTTGGTGTCCGACGACAACGACTTCTTTGACACCAACGACGATACAACGGCGATCGAAGGTACAAGCGATGATTGATCACATCCGGAACATAATAGGTAAAGAACTACGTGAGCTTTGATTCCTCCTAGAGGATACATAGGCAGCTTAAATGAGGTAAAATTAAGTGCAAGCCCTAATTTCTTATTTATCTATTTAAATTTCTTTTTAATTTTATAATTTTATGATATTATCGTAATTTTATTTCAACCCAGTACCCACTTTTAATTTTTTTTCAAAATTTTATTAATTTATTCATATTTCTTAATTTTTTTTATGGGTGGCCGGTTTCCAGTTTTGGGACCGGCGGTTAAACCGCCAGTTCCCAAAACCGGTGTAGGAACCTTAACCGCGGTTCCTCCCTGGTTCAAAAATCAAAATTGGGACCGGGACCCCACGATCCCTGTTTCGATTCCTATTAAAATTGGACCGGAACCGACGGTTCCGATTTTTGGCCATCACTAACTGTTTAAACATGGATTTGCAACTCCATTGCTGCGATATGTGGATGGAGAGGACGTCATGTCCATCCTCAATGACATTCACTCAGGCCTGTGTGGCAACCACACTGGGGGACTTTCTGTAGCTCACAAACCATTACGACAGGGCTTTTACTGACCAACAATGAAACAGGACGCTATCGACCTGGTGAAGAAGTGTGACAAATGCCAGAGGTTCACCAATATACCTCGAGCTCCCTTAGCTCTATTGCACTCAATGGTTAGTCTATGACCGTTTTCCATCTAGGGGATGGACCTGATTGGGCCATTACCAACAACCCGCGGTAACTATAAGCACGCAATAGTCTCTATGGACTACTTCACTAAATGGGTAGAAGTTAAAGCTTTTAGTGAAATTTCGACCACAAAGATTGAAAATTTTATATGGCAGAACATTGTGAGCAGGTTTGGGGTCCCTCAGAACATCATCACAGACAATGACATACAGTTCGAAAGTCAGAGGTTCAGGTCGTTCTGTGAAGACCTCGCTATAACCAAAAGTTTTTCTGTAGTTGATCATCCGCAGGCAAATGGGTAGGTTAAGGCATTAAACAAGATCATCAAGCACACATTGAAGACCAAGCTTAAGGCGAAAAAGGGGGCTTGGACAGACGAGCTCCCAAAGGTGTTATGGGCTTACAAGAGTACAACAAGAAGTACTACAGGGGGTTTTCCATGGTTTATGGAATGGAGGCTATGATCTCAGCTGAAACCATAGTAAACATGCACAGGAGAGCAACATTTGACTCACAATAAACAACAACCTGCTGGCAGCAAATCTTGACCTAATTAAAGAAATGAGAGACACTGCTCGTTTAAGGGTAGTTGTGTACCAGCAGAGGGTTGCCATGTACTATAATAGGAAGGTCAAGCTGCGACATTTCAAAAAGGGTGACCTCGTTATAAGGTTACTCATACTTGGAGCTCATAAGCCTCAGGAAGGAACCCTGAGCCCAAATTGGAAATGTCCTTATGTGATGGATGAAGACCTGGAAAATGGGGCATACCACCTCGTGAATGTCAATGGAGCTCAAGTTCCACGAGCTTGGAATGCAGAACACTTATGCAAGTACTACTAGTGACTGCTTATTGTATTTATTTTCATGAATACGAAGTGTATCAGCTAAAAAAAAAAAAAAAGCTACATCAATAAATTCTCTCATTTCTCCACAAGCTCTCGTGTATTATATAACTACTCTCGATCTTGGGAGGCTAGGGGAATGGTGGTGAAGTAAAGTGAAAAAGCGAAAGTGAAAAAGCAACTTGCAAATGATGCAAAATGGAAATTTTTTTGAAAATTTCCAAGTGTTGGCAACACTTGCAAACGAGAAGGCCATTGCCTTCCAACTAGCGAGGTCAACCAAATGAGCTCGCAAACGAGAAGTTTCCCCACCTTCAAACCATCAAGGTCGTAAAAATTGAGTATATAAATTGACGAAACTCGCCAACCTGAGAGCTCACGAGCTCCCAAACTAGCGGGGTCAATAGAAATACTCGAGGTGACAGATCTCCCAAAAAGGTAAAAATTGGCAGCACCCACCAACCTGAGAGCTCACGAGCTCTCAAACTAGCGGGGTCAATAAAACAATTAAGGTGGTAAACATCACAAAAAATTAAGTGTAGAAATTGGTGGAACTTGCAAACCTGAGAGCCCACGAGCTCTCAAACTAGCGAAGTCAATAAAAACACTCGATGTGGAAAAACTCACAAACAAGAAAGTTAAGTGCTTTCCAACCATTGAGGCCGCAATTATTAAAGTCTTGTAAGTTTTAAGTTAAAAGTATACATTTATTTGCAAAATATTAAGTACTTACTTAAACGAGCAAATAAAGAAAATACTATAACTTGAAAGCAAAAAAACAAGCGTTAATTCAATTAACAACTCAAGGCAAGATGAATTACAAGGTTCACAGCTCGAAAATTGAAACAACTACAACTACTTGCTGACATTACATTGAAGCTTTGAAGAAGCTGAACAGAAACAAGAAATTACATTAAAGCCTCGAAGAAGCTGAACAAAAACAAGAAGGTTAAAAGCTTGCCAATAAGCACATGCCTTTTTAGCATCAGAAGCTGTCATCACACATTCCTCGTCCAAAGATGAAAGCCTGCTGATGAACACTTAAATTTGTATAATAATAAAGGTTAAAACCATTATTTTATACTATTAGTGTCATCAAATTACCTAACTTATTTATAACTACACTTAATTGTTAAACTTTCTATTTTGATGCAGGTTTAGTGTAATGGGCATAACTTTGCACTCAAATATCCAATCACTACGTTCTTGATAGTGTTGGAAAGATAACTCATAGCCCTATAAGTTTGGTTTGTAAACTCTTATCAGATTTGGACTCCCTTGAAGACAAATATTGGATTATCTTGGGCTGGTTTGCATGGCCGCGTCAATTGGGCAGTCTTTACTATTTGGGCCATAACTCTCTCCAGAAAATTCCAAATTTTATGAGTCTTATCATTCTAGAAAGATAAGAGAATTAGCTACAACTTTGATGTTTATCACGAGATCAAATTGTCAAAGGAACGGTGCCTAATTCGGTGGATAAGTCGGTGCATGTGTGGAAAACAACAAAGTTAACAACTTTACCTTACCAAATTCAATCAACTTGCATTAATTTATTCCTACCATTTTGACTTGTTTGCCTCTCATTGTGTCTATAAATAGAGGCCTTGTATAAGCTTGAAGGCAGCTTGGGTTCCTTGCCAAGTTCACCTTACATTGTTGTATTGTTGAACTTTTGTGATAATCTAATTTCTCTCTTGCTCATTTTATTTCTTTTACTTGTTTTCTTTCTTTTATCATGAGTAGCTAAATTCTCTTTTGCTAAGATGAAGGTGAAGCTCTTGGTATGTGAATAAAGATTTATTTAACTCTTAACATGGTCTTAAAGTTTATATTTATTTGTGTAAATTTATCTACATGTTTATATTACTTTTCTTATTTAATTGAATTTTCATCTCTACTCTTATGTGAAGGGGGATCTTGACTTATTGTAGACAATTCTTGGCACAATGAATGCTTGAATCCGTCTAGAACCGCATGGTTGTACCTGCACCTCTGACCAAGGATTCTTGATTCATTGTAGACAAACAACACCATAAATACTTGAATCCGTCTAGAACCGCATGGTTATACCTGCATCTGGCAAAGGAATCTTGATTTATCGTAGTTTATTGGCACAATAAGTACTTGAACCCATTTAACATAATGAGTGTAGAGTATCCATTGTAATATAACTAAAAGAAAAGAAATATAACTTGATAGATGTGTAAAGAACTTAAATGGGATAACTTCCGATTGGAACCTCCTTTGTGTGTGGATTCCAATTGAGTAATAAAAACGGAGTTAAATATAACTTAAACCATATACCAAGAGTGGAACCTCTAACCTTAGCATGTTTTAATTTAATTTGTTTCACCATTATACCTACCTCATTTCATAATATTTTATTTCCTATTATATTTTCCTTGTAGATTTTGTTGGTTTTTGCAGGATCTAAATATTCTTCCTCGTGGATCGACCCCGGTCTCACCGGGTTAATTTATTACTTCGACACTCCTGCACTTGGGAGTAGAAATCCATTTTCTGGACGTGTCACCTGCATACTTGGACATGCTAACATATTGAAGAGCCAGATAAATCGACTTGGATTATGTGGGTATTGAAGCTTTGAAGGATCTTCAGGTCTAGCTAGTTGGGGGATCCCTACCTCCTGGAGCAACTATGTTACCACGAGAGCTGCAAGGTCCGTGAACTCTGAGTTCGAGATGCCTTCATGTTCTGTGACTCCACCTCCAGAGGGCTCCCAAACAGCTCATCTACGAACTTCAGCGCAACCATTTCAGCCTCAGCGAGCTGACACTGGAAGACTTTAATCTACTCCATCATAGCTGAGCCAAGAAAGCTGTAGTTGAGGTCGGGGTACTTGAGCCAGACGTTGTAGAGGATATCACCGTAGGCATCATTCCTTATTTCCAGTTGTCGACCAACTTGTTAGAAAGGCTAAGGCCGTCCCCAGCTTTTCGACCTAACCCTTCAGCACCTGGATTTTACCCTTATACTTGGCTCTGCTGTCCTTCATGGCCTTCTCCAGTTCCTTCATACTAGCCCTGCACCTATTGGCCTCTTCAGTCAGCTTCTTGATGAGCTCCAACTTGCTAGCAAGCTCATCCTCATAGTCCTGGGCCCTCTTTTTCATGACCTCAAGCTCCTTGCGATACTTCTCAAGCTTCTTGTGATGTTTCTTAGTCTCATCTTCACGCTTCTCAGTCTCGCGCTCATATTCGAGCAAATCCTTGTGCGCAAGAAAAGTAGACTGTAAGGTTAAAAAAAAGAGGTAAGAAACATCAAAAAATTACAAAAGATAATCATGTTGATGCAAACTAAAATTTACCATGAGGGAGTGACAGAGCAAGTATTAGCAAATAGCCACCCCGTAGGTTTCCTCTATGCAACGACCCATAAGACTAGTCAGGAAGTTCTCAGCAACAACTAGAACCCTCACAGCAAAGTCCGTCACAACAAGACTAAGGACCGAGGTTACATCTGGATAGTGATAGCGGGGTCATCCAGGTGGATCACCTTATTATATTGACTCCTCCCTTCAGCAGGCAGCTCCTCTCCAGCGAACTGCTCCCCCTCAGTGGGCTTCTCCCCAGTGATGAGCTCATTTCCCGCCGTGAGCTGCTTCTTGACAGCAAGTTTCTTTCATTTATCCTTCTTCTTCTCTCAACCTTCAGGAGCATCAGTTACAGGGAGAGCTAGAAGAGGTGAAGGAATGGATGAAGAAGGCTCTATTGGGAGTGAAGGTAGGTCGCTCTGGCTAGGACTCCCTACGACCTTCGATTTCTTCATTGTGGGAAGGGAAACTACATAAGGAAGGGTATTAGATCCCCTCTTACCCGTATGGTGCTTCTGTAGATTCAGCATTTGCATTTCTTCTTCCTGCTACTGTTGAGGTTGTTGCTGCTGATTCTATTTCTTCCTTGTTGTTGCTGCTGCTGTTGTTATTACTACTGCTGTTGTTGTTATTGTTGTTACTGATGTTATTGTCTATGCTTTGGGCGCTGAGCACCCTACTCGTCAGACTCAGTATATTCGTCCTCAAAGCTCAGAGTTTATGGCTTTGCTTCCTCCTGGATATCTTGCTCGACCTCGAGCAGTTGTACCTCCTTCGGGTTGGGAGCGAGCTTGAAGTCTACGAGGACTTCTCAGTTACCTCTTCTGCTCCGCGAGCTCCTTCTTCTTCTCTAAAGTAGAGCTTGGGGGGCGTCAAAAAGGCTTTCTTCTCCCTTAAAATCTTAGTGCTCTTGCCTGTAGTACTTGCAAATGAAAAGGAGAAATTAGAAGAAAACGAGCAGATAAATATACGTGGACACAAAAGCTACACTTACGAAGATTCAGGACGAAGCTGTTATTTCTAATTGGTTTAATTTCAGAACCCTTAACAAAGAAACAAGATATCTTGTAGGATCCCACATTTGACTTAATGTCAGAAAGCAGCTCTTTATATTGGTGAGCTCGTACTGGGAGGTAGTAGATCCTATCGTGCAAAGTCCCCTCAGGTACATTTTTTGGAGTTGGATTCTTCTTTAAGGTGAAGCAGAATCTGATTATGTTGTTGCTTGGTGGAGGGACGTCATGCCTCCGGAACATGAGGTAGAGAGAGATCAGCTGGAAATAAGAATTGGGGGAGAGCTGCATTGGAGCGTGCTTCAAAAGATTCAAAATATCTATGAGAAAGCTGAGAATAGAAATCTCAACCCGGCCTACAAGTGTTGCTGACTTATTGCTAAGTAGCCCGAATGAGGGTTAGCAGTTCTATCTGATGGAGCTAGGACGAGCAGCTTATATCCTTTGGGAATATTAAAGGCCCTCACATAGCATTTCAAGATTACTTTATTGACGATAAAGTGAGTTGTCGAGAAGGCCTCACTCCTTTGCTACGACCCCTTGCGGAGAGCACCTCATGGGAGGTTGACCCTCACGTCCACACCGCCTATATCCTCCATATGCTCCTCCTGATCATCAGCAACCTGCGCCACTGTAACCGTCTTAACACCTGTTCTCTTGGGCGGCCTAGTATCTGTTTGACGGAAGTCGAAGCACCCGCAGTTCGAAGTCTCTCATAGTTCTCAGCGGCTTCAAGCATTCTTTAGGAGGCCGCGTCATCAAGAGCCACGACCCAACCTCTCCGAGCTGGAGGAATCATTCGCATCAACCTTGTGGTCACGACGTTTATGATTGCTTGAGCCAGACATCTACACCAAAGTACAACCTACGAGTTAGCAGTGTGAAGTTAGCAAGAGTAACCTTAATGTCTACAAGGACCTAAGACTCGAATTAGAAACGTCGCCAGGTCAAGGTCATTTTGGACTCAATAGGAAGAAGAAAGGTCAAGACTCAAAGACACTGGACTCCCAATTCTCTCAGGCACACCGAAAAAGACTAAGAAATTGTAAAGAAGACGCACCAACCCAAAAACAATAAAAGAGAAAAAGAAGGAATTTTGCAGAAAACTCATCGTAGTAATCGAAGTGCAAAGTTCAAAATGAGTAGGGCTATTGATTAATCGCCGGAAAATGCCTTTACCACTAGAAACGGAGTATGCGAATGCTTATGGTAATCTGGAATTTCAAAGAAAAGAAGTTAGAAAAGAAGTTTTCGCACAGTAATGCTTTTTCAAATTCTGTGAATTGTGAGGGAAATAGTGTAACACCCCCTAACCCGACCCGACTGGATTGACCCAAGGAGCGTTACCGGGTTTTCAAAACTTTCTAATTCTCGTTTCTCATTTCAAAATTTAAAATCATATCACTTTGTAATTTAAAAATGTTTTCTCTGAGCCCATCAAAAATTCAGTTTTTAAAAATTTCGGCAAAGTTTCCTTTGTTTTTCTGATTTTTCCAAAACCTGTTTTTAACAAAATAAATCCAATACAATTTAATAACAACACTTCTATATCCACTTTCAAACCAATGCGCACTCTGTCGTTTAGTGCGACTTCCAAACAGTTTAAAATAAAATAATTCATAATTCAATATTTACAAACATTTTAAAATGAAAAAAGAAATCATAAAATTATTTACAAATATATATATATATATATATATATATAGAAACTCTTCGAAATTACAGACTTCTGTATATGCACGCTTACAGAATATATATACAAAAATATATTACTACCCAAATCAATGTAGTGACTCTAAACTCTTCGATCTGCAGGTACCTCCTCTCTATTCTTATCTGCCTCGGTATCCCTGTGACCTACGCGCAATAAAAACCGACGCGCTAAGCATATAGCTTAGTGGGTGTACACTAAACTCATTTATAAAAATCATATATAATTGGCATACTATAAATCTCAAATAAACAATACCATATTCAATTCAATTGTGAATTAAATCATATGAAATCTATGTAATAAAAACAACGAAATCATTTCATAATTCGTATTAAATGAAATTCTCACTTTCTCTTATAATTACTACAACTTCCTTTTACAATCAATTTCACTTACTATATTAACCATATAATAAAATAATTTCTAACTTCACTTTAAACATAGTATTCAATTTATTTCAATTCTGGCCCTCTGGAATACTCAACATAAACCAGGACTGGAATATGGGTCGTTCGACCACAGTGGCTGTCTGTCGAACATAGCTCCCACCCTAGGACGAATCCTAAGAGTGGTACGTATCTCTTACCCTAGGACCGAGTCGGACCCTAGAGAGGTAATATCTCCCTATCCCAGGAACGAATCCTTAGGAAGGTACGTGTCTCTACCCAGGACGAATCCGTGAGGAGGTACGTGTCTCCCTACCCCTGGACGAATCCATGAGGAGGTACATAATCATCATCAATATCAATCTCAATATCGGGTGCAGTACTGCTAACAGAACCAGCTGGTATACCAACTCCTATATCCATTTCTATGTCTAAGTATCCTAGGGCCGTTTCGATAAAACATTTTCAAATATTCACTGTAATTTGCAAATCAACGGTCAACTCAATAATATACTATTTAAACAAACATAGGTTTTCATGGAAAATAAACAATATTCATACGATAGTCTAAAACAAGTAATTTCAACGAAATCGTAATAATCGAAATACGATCAAAAATAAAATCTTCCAAGGAAAATATTAAAACACATAATAACTAAATTCTCAAATAATCGC
>QUWJ01000472.1:0-39487 GCA_003430845.1 Xanthoceras sorbifolium
TACATTACAATTTGATGTTTCGGGGTCCTTTAGTGTGCGGTTGGATCGCTCTTCTCGGCGTCGATTCTTTTATGAAGCTTGTTGGGCTGATCAACCTTCTTATATTGACTGTATAAACCGTTGCTGGGGTTCAATGTCGGGAAATTCAACAATTGATTTGGTATCTGCAAAACTTACTTACTGCTCTAGGGAACTTCATCTGTTAAACACTGTCAATAGAGGGAATTTGAAGAAACAAATTAAGCTTAATAAAAATAAGCTTCGGGTACTATCTGATGAAGTGCCGATTGGTGACTAGTCTCAAATTCGTGATGTTGAACAACAACTTAATATTTTATTACATCAGGAAGAATCATATTGGAAGCAGCGATCTCGCATTTCTTGGTTAAAAGAGGGGGATAATAATTCTAAGTTTTTTCATTCAGTGGCTTTTGGGAGAAGGACTAAGAACGAAATTGTTAGTCTTATGGATGAACATGGTGTTTGACAAACTGATCCAGTTCTCCTTACTAGTATTATTTCAGATTATTTCTCTCACATCTTTACTTCATCACAGCCTTCTCAGTCTGATATTACTTCTGTTTTAGATACTGTTCAACATACTTTACCCACTTCTTTGAGTATTTCTTTGGACAGACCTTTGTTTCTGCGGATGTGAAAGATGCTGTATTTGGTATGTTGCCTACTAAAGCACCTGGTATGGATGATTTCCCTTCCTTATTTTTTCAAAAACATTAGTCTATTGTTGGTGATTCTGTTACTGCTACTTGTTTGCATTGTCCGAACGAGGGTGCTAGTTTGACAGGAATTAATCACACTTTGATTACTTTAATCCCTAAAATTAAATCAGCTGAAAAAATTACTGATTTTAGACCTATTAGCCTTTGTAATGTCCTGTATAAAATAATATCTAAAACATTGGCTAATCGGTTTCGAACAGTTCTTAATTTAGTGATTTCTGATTCTCAAAGTGCTTTTATTCCTAGTTGTATTATTACAGACAATGCATTGGTGGGTTTTGAATGTATGCATGCTTTGAAACGGAAATCTAATAAAAAGGATGGTTATATGGCTCTAAAGTTAGATATGTCTAAGGCCTATGACCGTGTGGAGTGGTCCTTTTTAGTGGCTATGATGCTTCGTTTGGGGTTCTCTCAGTGTTAGGTTGATCGTATTATGTGTTGTGTTACTTCTGTTTCGTATTCCTTTATGTTGAATGGATCAGTTGTTGGTTCAATTATTCCATCTAGAGGTTTACGACAGGGAGACCCGTTGTCCCCTTATCTATTTATGATTTGTGCTGAAGGTCTGTCTGCTCTTATTTCTGATGCTAATATGCGGGGTGTTTTTTCTGGATTTCATTGTAGCAGAAATGGTCCTCTTATAACCCATTTATTTTTTGCTGATGATAGTATGATTTTTACAAAAGCTACTTCTACTGAGTGTTTAAATATTCAACACATTCTTCTTACATATTCGAGAGCTTCTGGTCAATCAGTTAATTTTCAGAAATCTTCTGTTTGTTTTAGTAAGCATGTTCCTGAGTTGTTAATTGAAGAATTGGTTCAGATTTTGGGTGTTCAGAAGGTTGCTAGTCATAAAAGATATTGGGGTTACCAAGTTTTACATCTCAGGACAAACGTAGTGTCTTCCAACAGATTAAAGACCGTATTTGACAGAAAACAAAAGGTTGGCAGAGTCGTCTATTTTCTGCAGGAGGTAAGAAAACTCTTATCAAATACTTACTTATTCTATGAGTTTGTTTTGCTTGCCCAAATCTGTTATTGATGATATTCATAAATGCTGTGCTCGATTTTGGTGGGGTTGTGTTGGTGATGCTAAAAAAATGTATTGCGGATCTTGGTCTAAATTGTGTAAAGGTAAAGAATTTGGTGACTTGGGTTTTCGTGACTTACATGTTTTTAAACCAGACCCTTTTAGCTAAATAGGCTTAGAGAATTATTTTTTTTCCTAGCTCTTTGGCCTCTAGAGTGTTAAAGCAGTGTTATTTCCCTACTTTTACTTTTCTAAGAGTTAAACATCATAACTTGGTCTCGGTCCCGGTTAGCCTCCAAAAATAACCGGAACCGCCGGTTAGGAACCGGCTGTTCAAGGAACCGTCCGGTTCCGGCGGTTTCGGTTCTAACCATTTTTTTTAAAAATAAAATAATTATACAAATATTTATTTATATATAAATAAATATATATAATTATATATATTTATATCCCAAGTTCCCAACACTATTGGGCCACATAAAATAATTTAGAATATTAAATATAAGTATAATGTTGGGCCACATACCAATTAGACCATATCCCACTTTATTTTTTCCTTTGTAGCTTAACTTTTAGAAGCCACTCAACCTCCTACAAAACCCTTTTCTTTTCAATGTGGGACTAAAATTGCATTTGCTATCATTGCTACAAGCTTACAACTTAACCACTTCATTTGTGGCACCTAATTAGAAATCATGAAACACTTTTAATATTTAAAGGCATATGATCTTTCATTAATATGCAAATTCTACTGAGAAACATGTTTGGTGTTTTAATAAATTGATCAAGTTGATATCAAAATTTATTTACTGCTTGTACATGTAGTTTATATTATGTTTTGGAATTATCTTAGATTCTCAAGTTCATTTTACTTTGACCTCCTATGTTGTCCCGCTCCTGCATGTACTTTAACATTGTTTCCACATATTTTACCATTGCCTATTACTTACTCTTGAACTGGTGTTAATTTTGTGTAAAAGTAAGTAAGTTCCTATGTTGCAGAATTTATCAACCAACTTTTGACTTCTTAAATGTCCAGTGCAGACTATGCCTTCTAATTTATGATCAATCTAAGAATCATTAGTCCCTTCATCTATATGTATTATTGACCACAGATAATAGACTGTCTCTTTAGGTATTCAGTTTTGATATGAACTTATAAAATGTTGATGTTCATTTCAAGTTGCATTGTGCACTGTATTGCTCTGCTTGATATGATATCAATTAAATTTGTCATTGTTGAAGAATTTATATCATTAAACTTTGCATGCACATGCTTCATTCTGTAATGGAAATTGGTTGTTTGTGATTCTTTTCTATTAACCAAAATCGAGAAAGTATCTTGAACTACTTTAGTGTGAAAGTCATGCTTGATATGCTTAACCTAAAGTACAAGGTTGACCAAGAATAGTAATTGGAGTCCTTTGTCCATAAATATTGAAAAGAACGAAGGAATCACCATTGCGTTTTGGAATTTGGCTGAATGTAACTTTGTGTTTTATATGTTGTCAAACATGTCAATATGTCATAAAGGATAAAGAAGACTTTTTATTCATCAAGTCAAAATTTTTAACTATATTCAAATCCCACATTGAAAGAGCACAAGATTTGAACTATCTTTGCATGTATATATATATATATATGTAACCCTTTTTTCACATCCTACATTGAAAGTGAATAGTTTTGAAACTACATTTGCTTTTATATATATATGTGCACAGTTTAAAAATTTTTATTCCCTATCAAAATGATCCAAGCCAAATTACTTTTAGTTTATTCATTTTTAAAATTTTCCTAATCTTAAATTTATTTTTAAAAAAAATTTTCCTCTCAAAAATTTTTTTGTAGGGGGCCGGTTCCATAAAACAGAAGGAGGAACGGGAACCGGGTTCCCCCACCGATTTTGAACTGGAATCGGGACCGGGACCTACACGGTCCCAGTTCAGGTTGGGCCAAAAAAGGAACCGGAACCGACGGTTCCGAAAACCGTGGCCATGACTAGCTTTGGGGGAGAAATATAATTGATTTGGGTTCTCGATGGCGTGTGGGTGATGGTAACTCCGTCCTTGTCTATTCTGATAAATGGATTCCTAGGCCCTCCACTTTTAAGGTTGTAAGTCCACCGGTGTTAACTTCTTCTATGGTGGTTAGTCAATTGCGTAATTCGTCAGGTTCTTGGAATGTGCCTTTGATTAATCAGCTTTTTGTTAAAGATGATGTTGATTTTATCCTGAGTATTCCTATTAGTAGGTTTTTGCATGATGATGTGTTAATGTGGCATTATGATTCTAATGAGGTTTATTCAGTTCGCAGTGGGTATAATCTGACATTTGCATCCCTTTATCCTGCTACTATTTCAGATCCTAGTAATCTTTCTCATTGGTGGAAAGCACTTTGGCAAATACAGCTTCCTTCTAAAATCAGAATTTTTTTTTATGGAAGGCTTTTCATGATTGGTTACCATCTCGATTTAATTTGTTCACTCGCAAAGTTCCAGTGATTGATTTGTGTCCAATTTGTTTGAAGGTTTCTGAATCTACTTTTCATGCTTTATTGGAGTGTAAGAAATTAAATTTTATTCGAAAGCTTTTGGTTTGTTAGATGATAGAACTTTTCCTTCAATTATTAGCTTTTTTGATTTTTTTATTTCTATACATGTTGTTTTTCATGTGCAGAATTTGTGTTGTTTTGTGTTCTTCTCTGGCGGATTTGGTTTAGAAGAAACAAATGGGTGCACTCTTCTCTTATGTTATCTACTGATGAAGTTATGGCATGGTCCTCTCGATTCTTGAGTGATTTTCGCTCAGCACACGAGCAGCCTCCTTCTGCTGTTGATTCTAGTCTTCCTCCTGTTCCCCTTACGCGCTGGCTACCTCCTTCTCCTGAAGTTTTTTCTATTAATTCTGATGCTGCGATGCGGGAACAGATTGGTAAGGTGGGTTTGGGGGTGATAATTCGTGATTCCCATGGTAAAGTTATGGCTTGTTACTGCTCTTGTTTTTCTATCCGTTGCTCACCTCAATTTGCTAAAGCTTTAGAGATATTATGAGGCTTGCGATTGGCGGAAGAGTTGCTTCTCCTCCCTGCTGGACTGCACTCGGATGCGCTTTCTGTTGTCAATTTAATCTCTTCTTCTCAAATTCCTATTTCTGAGTTGGGGTTATTGATTTCAGATATTGTGGATCTTTTGAATAATTCTTTATTTGTTGGTGTTAGTTTTATTCTTAGAAGTGTAAATTTTGTTGTACATGATTTAGCTAGTTTAGCTTTTTCTTTCAATGTTGAAAAGGTGTGGTTTGGTTATAGTCCTCCTTCTGTGGAGCGACGAATTCTGAAGGTGTGGTTTGGTTATAGTCCTCCTTCTGTGGAGCGACGAATTCTGAAGGAATCTCCAGTTATCTTGTAACTTATTTTGGATTATATGTCCACTTCAAAAAAAAAAAAAATTAGCTTCTTTAATTTTCAATATTTTAAAAATGCATTCGAATAGTTCCTTTGGCCAAAAAAGGGCAAATTACAATAAAGTACATTAATGTTTGACTATATTAAAATAATATTATAAATTTAACTTTAATTATATATTAGTATCCTACCGTTAATTGATCAAGTTAAATATAACATTTTAACCATAACTTATGTGTAAAATGATATAACTACTCCTAATTAAAAAATTAAATTAAATGAAAAATAAAAAAAATATTTTTTTTAAAAAATAGATCTCACCGTCTATCAATTTTCATAGATGGTGAAAATTTATTTAATAATTTTTTTTACAATTTTTAACAATTTTTAAAAAAAAAAAACAAATTAAGGTGAAAATGGCTATATTACACTTTGACTATTGATTGACTGTGAATTCTAACGGTCAACCAGTTAGTTAAGGGCACTAATGTGTAATTAAGGCTAAACTTACAATTTCGTTACAATATAGCGAAACGTCAAGGTACTTCATTGCAATTCGCCTGTCAAAAAATTAACAGTTAAACTCAACAGATTCATTGCAACGACGGTTTTGCCTCTGATTTGAATTTTTGACTAAAAAGACTATATTACCCCGCTTACTTTATATATATTTGCAGTTTTATAAAAAAAAAAGATTTATTTGTCCTTATAAATAATTCAATGTTATAAAATTACTTTTACATTATTAAATTGAATTAAAATTAAAATTAAAAAATTATAATAATTACTGTTGAGTCATAAAATAATTTTCTATTCCGATTTTACCTCAATAATATATTTTTAAAAAATCGTCCAAATTTTGAAAAAATTATGGTTGTTTAACACATGCTTTTGCCAACCAATTTTGTTTTTTCCAAGAATCATATTAGCAGTTTTCTTTAATTTTTTTCTCATTTTTCAAGTTCATAATTTTATTTTTTTCATTTTTTTCTAATTTTCCATATTATGATTTTTCCACTACTGGCCATCTTTTGTTCCATAAATTACTATTATTATTATTATTTTGCAATTATTATTACTATTATTATTATTTTTTTCCATGACTTCAATTAACAAAAAAGAAAAAGAAAATTCATTTTATTTTGTTGGTAGCCGATGACTGAATAGGGAAAAGGAAAAAAAAAAAGAGAAGAAATTGTAAATTCAAATAAGTTTGCATTGAGTTTAAAATAGAGCATGTTGTCACGGCCTTAGTATTTTCTAAGCCAACCGTGCGGCACTTAACACACTTCCTCCCGTCAAAAAGGTTAAGTCAGCCTTAATCCCCACGAGCTAGGCAAGTAACTTGCTAGCAAACTCAAGAAAGCTTGTAGGAAGAGAGAAGAGAAGAGAGCACAAGTGTTTAGAATGCTTGAATGCTTGAATGCTTTTCCAAGATTTCTAGGATGGTTTGTACAAATGAGGGGTGCCATCTATTTATAGGCACCAAAGAACATTCTAGGTCCCTACCTATCTACCATGTTCTAGAGAATTCTACAATGTACAAGAAATTCCTACAATGTACATGTTCTAGAGAATTCTAAGTCTTGAACATCCTACAAGTCTCCACAACATTCTAGAATGTCCCAAGAGCTAAACTTCTCTAGGAGCTTCTCCATCCTTCTAGGTTTCTCCACAAAGTTCACCATTCCTCTAGGTTGTTCCGGATCCTTCTAGAAAGTTCGTGACATTCTCCCCCACCTAATCCGGCGACGTCCTCGTCGTAGTCTCCTTGTGGAACTCCTCGATTTGTTTTGCAAACTGCCACAAAGCCTCCTTTGGTTCCCAAGTAGCTTCACTCGTAGGAAGTCCCTTCCATTTGATCAGGTACTCGCTACTTCGAGGAACACCTCTTTTCCTCACAACTCGATCCGCTAGGATCTCCTCTATTTCCTTATCATAGGAGGTTACTACGGCAGTTGGCGCCCTTGAAGACTCTCCTCGGCTAGGGTCTTCCGTGTCCGCATGATAGGGTTTCAAATGACTCACATGGAAGACTGGATGGATCTTGAGCCTTGGAGGTAATTCAACCTTGTAGGAAACTTTTCCTACCTTCTTCAGGATTGGGAAGGGTCCTTCGTACTTCCTTACCAAGCCTTTGTGCACCTTCCTGAAGGCCTTAAATTGTTGGGGCAGCAACTTGACAAGCACCAAGTCTCCTACTTGAAATTCCACTCGTCGCCTCTTCTTGTCCGCCCACTTTTTCATTTTTCGCGCGGCCTTATAAAGATAAGATCGTGCTATATCGGCTTGTTCCTGCCAATCCTTGGCCAACTTGTACGATCCTGGACTCCTTCCCGTGTATCCCACCATTACCGTCTGTGGAGTGAGGGGTTGTTGGCCCGTCGCCAACTCGAAGGGACTATGGTGGGTCGCCTCACTCCTCTGCAAGTTGTAAGAGAATTGGGCCACATCAAGTAACTTTGCCCAATCTCGCTGGTTGGCACTCACAAAGTGCCTCAGGTATAGCTCTAACAAGGCATTCACCCTCTCTGTTTGCCCATCTGTTTTTGGGTGAAAGCTTGTAGAGAAATGCAACTTTGACCCCAATAGGTTGAAAAGCTCGGTCCAGAATTTCCCTGTGAAGCGTGGGTCTCGATCGCTAATGATCGTTCTTGGCACGCCCCAATACTTCACTACATCCCTTAGGAATAACCGAGCTGTCTGCTCCGCCGTGCAATCCGTAGGGGCAGCAATGAAAGTTGCATATTTGGAGAATCGATCGACCACCACCATGATCGATCCGCATCCGTCTGACTTGGGTAAGGCCGAAATAAAGTCCATGGTGACACTCTCCCATGGTCTCTCAGGGATTGGTAGCGGCTCTAGCAATCCTCCCGGTGATTGTTGTTCATTCTTGTCCTGTTGGCACACAAGACAAGTCTTCACGTAGGCCTCTATATCATCCCTCATGTGCGGCCAGTAGTAAGTTGCCTCGAGTAAAGCTCTAGTCCTCTGTTGTCCCAGATGCCCTGCCCACTTTGTATCGTGGCACTCCTTTATCAAGTTCTTTCGCAGGTTTCCGAACTTTGGGACATACAGTCGGTTTCCCACGGTGTAGAGCAAGTCATCCTGTACCCAAAACCGTTTGGTCTTCCCATCGGTTGCTAGTCCCACGAGACTCTTGCCAAGCGAGTCGTGTTGTAGCCCCTTCTTGATGAGATTGATGACTTCTCCCTGTGGCGCACTCCTCATAGTTGCAAGCTCCGCCTTGCGACTCAGTGCATCTGCCACCAAATTGGCCTTCTCGGGTTTGTACTCGAGCGTGTAGTCGAACTCTGCCAGAAAGTCTTGCCATCTAGCTTGCTTTGGGCTTAGCTTCTTCTGCGTCTGGAAGTAGCTAGTGGCGACATTGTCTGTCCGAATGATAAAGTGAGAGCCGAGCAAGTAATGTCTCCATGTGCGAAGGCAATGAACAACCGCAGTCATTTCCTTCTCTTGAACGGTATACCTCCGTTCCGTATCATTCAGCTTGCGGCTCTCGAAGGCTATAGGATGCCCATCTTGCATTAGAACTCCTCCAATGGCAAAGTCAGAGGCATCCGTTTGCACTTCATAAGGTTTGGAATGGTCCGGAAGACTCAACACTGGCTTCTCCGTTACCGCCTTCTTCAATCCCTCAAAGGCTTCTTGGCACTCTTTTGACCATTCCCATACCTTGTTCTTCTTCAACAGGTCCGTGAGTGGAGCTGTCTTTGCCGAATACCCCTTAATGAATCTCCGATAGTAGTTGACTAGGCCAAGAAATGACCGTAGTTCAGGCACTTTCGTAGGAGGATCCCATCCACAAATGGCTTTGATCTTCCCTTCATCCATCATGAGCACACCATCTTTGATCTTATGCCCCAAGAAGTACACCTCCAGTTGGGCAAAAGAACATTTCTCCTTCTTGACGTAGAGCTCGTTTTCCCTTAGAACTTTGAAAACAGCTTGTAGGTGTCGAGCATGCTCTTCGAATGTGTTACTATAGACAACAATGTCGTCTAAGTATACCACCACAAACTGGTCTAGGTAAGGATGGAAGATCTTGTTCATAAGTGTGCAAAACGTGGCCGGTGCGTTGGTGAGGCCGAATGGCATCACTAGGAACTCATAAGCACCGTAACGTGTTACACACGTAGTCTTGGCTTCATCACCTTCCGTGATCCTCACTTGGTAATAACCCGACCTCAGATCAAGCTTTGTAAAATATCGAGCTCTGCCAAGCTGATCAAACAAGTCAGCAATCAAAGGAATAGGGTACTTGTTCTTAATGGTTACCTTGTTCAAAGCCCGATAGTCGATGCACAATCGCATGGACCCGTCCTTCTTCCTTTGAAATAACACTGGTGCGCCATATGGAGCTTTGGATGGTTGAATGTAGCCTGCATCCAACAAGTCCTTCAATTGTTTCCTCAATTCCTCCAACTCTGGTGGTGCCATCCGATAAGGGGACTTGGCGGGTGGCTTTGTTCCCGGCTCCAACTCGATCTGGTGATCCACCTCCCTTCTAGGTGGTAGTTTCTTGGGTAACTCCGCGGGCATGACGTCCTTGTACTCCTCAAGGACCTTCTTGATCTCCTTAGGTAGCTCCTCCGTTGGAACTCCATCCTCATCATGCTTTACCGCGGCCAAGTATGTCACCTCTCCCTTCTTAAGGCCTTTCTTCACTTGTAAGGCTGAAAGATGAGGGGTCTTCGATCCGGACTTGGCAATGGCTGGTATAATGCAAGGAGCATCCTCCAATATAGCAACAGAACGTAGGAAGGGCAAAGGAACTACCTTGACTTGTTCGAGGAAGTCCATGCCGAGCACTACCTCGAAGTCATCCATAGGCGCGACGGTCAGGTCTATCGTCCCATTCCAATTACCCATATTGATGCTTACTCCTCGAGCCATGCCAATAAGCGGTCTCGCCTTAGAGTTCACCGCCTTTAACCATCCGGTCTCCTTGGACACCTTCAGTCCAAGTCTCCTTGCCTCCTCCTCCGAGACAAAGGAGTTTGTAGCTCCCGTATCGACCATGACGCGGGTAACTTCCCCATTGATGTGTACGTCCAAGTACATTAGACCCTGACTCCCTCGGGTCTTTGGGGCTGACTGGGTTTTGATGGCGGTGAGCATGCGAAGAGAGCCCATGTGAGATTCCTCCATCTCCTTCTCGCGCTCATCTACCAACGCGTTGATAGCTTTGCGCTTTGGGCACTCTCTTGCCCAATGAGGACCGTCGCAAAGGAAACAGTTGGTCTTTGGCTTGAAGTCTTTCTTGCCTTGACCTTCCTTCTGCTTGCCCTTGTCTTTCCCACTTGGAGGCTTGTATGGACCTTTCCCTTTGTCTCCCCCACCTTTGCCATGGTTATCCTGTGGTGGTTTCTTCTTGGGTGGTTCACTCCTCCGGTAATCAATTAGGGATTCCGCAATGGCTATGGCTTCGGCAAGATTTTGCACATTGCGGTGTCGCAACTCCACTTCCGCCCAAGGTTGCAGGTTGTCCATGAAGTTGAATAACAACTCGTCGTCCGACATGTTAGGAACTTCGAGCATGAGACTAGAAAATTCCTTAACATACTCCCTAATCGAACCCCTTTGTTTGAGCTTCTTCAAATTCTTCCGAGCAAGATATGCAGCATCTTCTGGATAGAATTGCTTCTTGAGCTCTTTCTTAAAATCATCCCAAGAATCAATAGTGCACGTACCTCTTTGGATGTCGGCATGTCTCCTCCTCCACCACAGAGTGGCTGTATCGGCGAGGTATAAGGTTGCGGTCCGGATTTGCTCCTGATCATCCGTGATCCTGACGGCCTCAAAGTACCTCTCCATGTGCCAAATGAAGTTGTCTACCTCCTTGGCATCTCGCTTGCCATCAAACTCCTTCGGCTTGGGTATCTCCTTCTTTGGAGCACCTTGGGAAGCCCCACCACTGACAGCTCTCTTGCATAAGGCCCAATCGTCCCGCATGTCTTCAAGAAGTGTCTCGAATTCCGCGAGCTTCCCCATTACCGTGCTTTCCAACCTTGCCTGGAAGATCTCGTTCCCCTCTTGCGCCTCTCGCCCTGATGTAGAGCCAAATTGCATGTCTCCCCGGAGGTCCTCGATCTTTTCCCTAAGATCGCCGATGTCCCTCTCCACGCATTGCTCCAACACATCCAGCCGTTCCCTTGAATCGGCTATGGCGAGCTCAATCCTAGCCAACCTTGACTCCAAGATTGAGGCGGCATCCCGAGATTTGTCCTTCCTCGACCTGCTTAGGTTGGCATCCCTTCCACGGCTTGGCTCTTGGATGACAACTTCCTCGACTCCTGCCATTATGCTATCTCTTCCTTGGTTGAGCAACGAGGCTCTGATACCACTTGTCACGGCCTTAGTATTTTCTAAGCCAACCGTGCGGCACTTAACACACTTCCTCCCGTCGAAGAGGTTAAGTCAGCCTTAATCCCCACGAGCTAGGCAAGTAACTTGCTAGCAAACTCAAGAAAGCTTGTAGGAAGAGAGAAGAGAAGAGAGCACAAGTGTTTAGAATGCTTGAATGCTTTTCCAAGATTTCTAGGATGGTTTGTACAAATGAGGGGTGCCATCTATTTATAGGCACCAAAGAACATTCTAGGTCCCTACCTATCTACCATGTTCTAGAGAATTCTACAATGTACAAGAAATTCCTACAATGTACATGTTCTAGAGAATTCCAAGTCTTGAACATCCTACAAGTCTCCACAACATTCTAGAATGTCCCAAGAGCTAGACTTCTCTAGGAGCTTCTCCATCCTTCCAGGTTTCTCCACAAGGTTCACCATTCCTCTAGGTTGTTCCGGATCCTTCTAGAGAGTTCGTGACAATGTGCCCAATTTATAATAAAAGGTGAGAATGCTATAATTCAATATCATAGTGTTTTTCTCATTTTCCAAGCAATCAAATAACACAGAAAAGAAAAAATAAAATGAAAATCAGTATCTATCAAAATAGCATAGTGACAGACCCCTTAAAAGATATTAGGGTGAATTGCACTCAAGTACCCTGAGTTTTAACATAATTGCACGTTTAATGCCAGTTTTATTAAAATTGCACTCGAATACATTGTAATTCGTTGACTGGCGTTAAACTAACGTTGATTTGGACGGTTCATGGGTAAATGACGAAGTTACCCCTGCACATTTACAAATGTGTTCTGACATTGACATGAACACAATAATTATGGATAAAAGGCTGTAAAATTACTAAAGTACCCTTATTACTCACTAGATAATATCTGAATAAAGGTTATTAACCTAATTTTGGAGGGAAATGGCAGTTAATAATGAATGGTCAGATTTGCTTGTTTTTGGAGGGAAATGAGAGTTGATGATGAATGGTCAGATTTGCTTGTTTTTGGAGGGAAATAGGAGTTAGTGATAAATGGTTAAATTTGTTTATTCGTGTGTTTATATGGTAAGATTTATTTGGTGAGTAACTTTGCCTGGATTACAAATCAAATGTTATTAGTATTCTGTTATTTTGTTATTAAGTGGCTGGTGCATATTTGGCATGTTTATTGTAATTGGTAATCTTTTAGTTCCATTGATAAGGTAGCTGTGTAACTCTTAAAAATGGATCAAATAAGATTAAAAAAACACAACACAAGAAAATGATAAATAAGTCTGATAATTGCATATTAAACTTCATAATAACATTCATTGCTGCATATGTACCAGGTCTTACAAAATTTTCCAGACCTTGTACATTGGACAGCAAATATGTTCAATTACAGCAAATATATACCCATCAATATATACCCATACATCCTTTTGAACCAAAACAACCAGTGACCTATTTGCTATCCACAAAAGAAAACCACCTATTTGTTGTCCCAAAAAAAAAAAAAAAAAAAACAGATTATCACCCATCCAACTTCATCATTCTCAATTTACCAGCCTACCACCAGTTGATTTCACAAGTGAAATGAAATCAACACATTTCATCAGTGAAATCAACACAAAAAAACAGCCATAAAACTGCACCTGTACACTGCTTTTAACCAAAAATCCACACAACCAACAAAAATATGCAAAATGCAGCAATTATATGTCAAGATTATCAAAAGCTAATTAATGAAATATATATACTTAAGTAATAAGTCACTGCATTCCCTCACAACATCCCACTCCAGTCTATGTCCAGTCCAGCAACAGTTCCTATAATATTTTCAGAAAACAGAAATTGGAAATCAATCCCAAATGCATGATCACAAATATCAGTACCTAAAAAATTGGAATTGGAAACTTTTCAATAGTACCTGGGTTGGATTTTGACTGTGCTTGCTGTGTTGGCACTTGACTTGAGTGAAGAGGTGCAGTTTCAGTAACTGGCTGGGAAGAACCAACATCTATAACAGTTTGCTGCACTGGCTGGGAAGAACCTACACCCTCAGCAGTTGAATCCTGCACCATACATGACAATTTGTTATAGAGCTTAAATTAACATTTGAAAATGCATTTTTTAACTGTGAAGTGGTAACATAATCTCACCATAGCAGTTTTCTTCATAGGCGCTTTTGAGCTGCTGCCAACCTCGAAATTTAGCCTCTTTTTTGAGGTCCTTGTGCCTATACTTTGAACCTGCAGCATCAACATAAATTAATAAAATTCAATTCAATTTAAATGAATAAAATGTGTATGAGAAAGAGTATTACTGTTTTTTTAGTGATGTTTGTTTTGGTGGCTTTCTTTGTCACTTTACACGTCCTAACATTGTGCCCGTACTCTCCACATTTGCTGCACTTTCCACTGCTACTTCTCTTTTGCTTCTGGGGTTCATCAGCAGCCCTTTTTCTGCTCTTTTTTGGTCTTCCTGGCAGCCTCCTTTTTTGTGGTGGCATCACCACACCTTCTGTCGATTCAGGTCATTGGTCCTCAGATGGAATCGGGTGAATGACATGTGAATATGTCCTTACATAAGCATCCCTAGTCAGATACTGGTCCACATAATCCTCCACATGCAGCCTCTTTCCAATAATCACTGCCAAGGCATGCTTGCAAGGGATGCCACTGACCTCCCATAACCCACAATCACAAGAATTTTTATCTAACTTCACAATAAAATACCTGCTGCCATCCTTCACCTCAAACTCATTAACTGATGCACACAACACAGTCACAAACCTAGCCTCATCTTGTCTGTCAGCAATTTTTTTCCTAATTTTTGGTGGTATAACTGACTCCCATTTGGATGCTCGTTCAAGACGTAGGTGCATCCTCTTCATCATTTTTCTTCTTAAACACTCCAGCATCAACAATGCTGGTAGCCCTCAATACTTGTCAATCCAGGAATTGAACCCTTCCGTAATATTGTTGGTTGTGTGTTCTGACTTGACATGCCTGTCAAACAGATGCACACACCAATTGTGCAGATTTATTCCCATCATGTAATCATGGGCATCTGCATGAACTTCTTTCAATTTGGCCATGCACTCCATGAATGAAAGTCTGTTGCTCGCATTTGCTGCTTCCCATGTATAATTTGCTGTTAGTTGGCCTTTGTACCTCATTTGCATGTTGGCTATCAGATGCCGAACACAATAACGGTTGCTTGATGTTGATCAGTGCCTCTCAATAGCACTTAGTACGCCCTTCTGTTTGTCGGTAATGAAGGTTACTCTTCTGGTTTCCTCTAACCCAATATGCATGTGCAGCTGTTCCATAAACCAACACCAGCTGTCTTTAGTTTCACCCTCTGCAATGCATATTGCAATTGGAAACACTCCGTTATTCGCATCAAGCCCAACAGCAGCTAGCAGCACCCCTGGAAATCTGCCCTTCAAGTGACACCCATCAAGGCCTATGATTGGTCTGCAACCCTGCAAAAACCCCAATTTTTGAGCCTCAAAACTTAAAAAAAAACGCTGGAATCTTGCAGGTGCATTTATCTCAGGAGTGACTGTCCTTAGGAAAGCAATAGACCCTGGATTGCACTTCCTAACCACAAATCCATAGCTGTACAGCTTGTTGTACGACCTATGGTGCTCATCATCTGTCACATTCAAAACCCTATTTTTTGCTCTGTAGAGGGTGTATTTTGGTAGTGTCAACCCATAGATTCTGTGGATCTCCTTCCCTAAAAATTGGATACTGATTTCGGGATTTTCTTCAATCAAAGCCTTAAACCTACGGGCAACCCACACTGCATTTGCCTCTTGGTTCTTATGCACCTTCATACAACAATGTCGGTTAGTTAACGTCTTAATCATGAAAGTCGATCTACTGTCCACTCGACTTGCATGGATTCTCCAACTACACCCAGCAACACCACACTTGGCAGTAAACCTCTCCCTAGCATTCTTAATTCTCTTCAACTCAAATCCTTCTTGAACCACAAAATCTCTTAACACTTGTCTAAAATGTTGGAGACTGTGGAATAGTTGTCCTACTTCTAATGCCACTTTCCCATCAGGAGCTTGGTTAAAAGGTTTCCCTCTTGTTCTTCTGTATGGCCTTCTAACAATACCAACTTCATCGTCGCTTGAAGATAGCACTGTGAAATCTTGATTAAACTAGAATGAGGCAGCATCCGAAAGCACATCTTCCTCTGACTCACTGCCACTGTCTGTTTGCTGTTGTTCATCATCACCATCAGCTGCATTCCCCTCTGTTTGCTGCTGCTCATAATCACCCTGGGCGGTTTCACCATCTGGTTGCTGAGGTGCATCACCATGAGCTGTTTCAGCCTCTGGTTGCTGTTCCTCTTCATTAATATGACCTTCTTCAGCACCATCCTCTTCACCATACAAGAACCCTTCACCAAACATGTCCTCCTGCACAAACTCGAATGACTGTCTCCCTATATCAGACTCTGTTTCTGTATCCTCATCTGATGATCGTGGGAGGAAATCTGAATCTTCATTAGATGATGTGGAGACATTGTTGGTTCCACCTTCACTAACACTGTGTTCATCAGATGAGATTTCCACAAAGCCATCTGTCGCATTGTTCGCTGCTGTTTTGGGTTGGGTCGAAGACTGATCTGAATCTGCTGGTGGTGATTCCTGTCCATAGAATTCATCAGGAGGGGACCAAGCCAATGGGAGAAGCTCCACATCTAATATGATGGTCCTAATGTAGCACCCCCCGACCCGACCCGGCCGGACCGAACCGGGGTGCGCTACTCGGACATTCAAAACTTTCTAAATTCATGTTTATAAACTGAAAACCATATAAATTATAGTTTAAAAATCGTTTTCGAGTGAGCCCATTCAATACAAACTTTTTACAAAAATTCGGCAGAGTACCGTTTGTTTTTCAGACTTTCCAAAACCTGCTTTTACACAAATCAAATCACATTACATTTTCACAACACTTCTATGACAATTTCAATCAGTTGCGCACTCTGCCGTTTAGTGCGACTTTCACAGATAGTTTATAAAATAAAATAAATCGAACTTAAACATTTACAATCATTTTGATAATAAAATACAGAAGTCATAAACTAGTTAATTACAAAACATTTTACAAAACATATTTACAAATTCCCTGTATATGCATGCTTTCGGAATATATATACACATAACAAAAATATAGCTACCCAACTGTACAATCTCTGTGACTCGGTCTGCAACTTGCTCTTCCTTCAGTCTCTAGCCTCTTCTGGATTCCTGGTACTTACGCGTTAGAAACAAACTAACGCGCTAAGCATAATGCTTAGTGGTGTACTATAAACTCAGTTAAATAAATCACAATATAAATCTCTTTTAAACCACAATATATATATAATTTATTTCGAATCCATTTCAAAATCAAATAAATTTCAAAATCAGAGCATTAAACAAATTCAATCACTTTAATTTCAATAATGCGGTCAGCAATGAATACTATCAATAAAATCATTCGGTTCACTTTTCAATTTCCAATCAATTCTAGCCCGCTAGAATACTAAACATATACGGACTGGAATATGGGTCAAGCTCCCAACCCCCAGAACGAATTCTGAGGAGGTACGTGTCTCCCAACTCTAGGACCGTGGGTACGGAACCTAGAGAGGTACATAGCTCCCTATCCCAGGAACGAATCCTTGAGAAGGTACATTAACTCCCAACCCCCATGACGAATCCCGAGGAGGTACGTATCTCCCAGCCTCTGGACGAATCCAAGAGGAGGTACATCAGTATCATCAATATCAATCAATCAGTATCGGCGCAATACTGCTCAGTAAAACCCAGCTGGTATACCAACCTCCTATATCCATTTCTATGTCTACGTATCCTAGGGCCGTTTCGATAAACGATTTTCACAATAATTGTCGCAATAGTTACTCAATATCAATAATCACTCAATAATCATATAAATCACGTAATAAACTTCAAGAAATATGAACAATAACCATATAAAAGTCTAAAATCAACTCTGTAAAACGAAATCGAATTAGTCGAAACGCAATCAGTGTATCAAGCATCAATTTCACATATAGAATAAACACTTTTTATACAAAAATCGAAAAAGAAAATTTTCAACGAAATCGAAACGAAAGTGAAAACGAAATCGAAATACGATCTATCACAAAATCATTCCAGAATCAACAATAAAGACATCAAACATCGATTTTTCATCTACTATAACAATTTTCATACTAATAATCGAAAACGAAAATCTTCCAACGAAATTAAAAACGAAAACGGAAACGAACACAAAAACGATAACGCAACCGAAACAAACGTACACCAACCTCGGTACCGTTTTTCGTTCGACTAACCGCGGTTCCACGATTTCTTTTTCCTTTCCTTTCCTTTTCTCTTCACCTACACCTTTCTTTCTCTTATCTTTCCTTCTTCTTTTTCCTTTTCTTCTTCTTTCTTCTTCTTTCTCTCCTATCTTTTCTCTCCTTTTCTCTCTTTTTCTCGGCTCTTTCTCTCTCTTTCTCTTCTGTTCTGTTTTCTCGCTTCTGCGAGAAACTTTTTTTTTTTTTTTATATATTTTTTTCGCTACCGCGACCGCCGTCGCGACCTGTGGTCGCGCCACCAGGTCGCGATGCTCACTGGAGTGCGCGCACCGCCTTCATCGCGAGCGCGCCTTGGTCGCGCGAGTGGTCGCGTTGCTCTCTGCCCAATTTTGACAATTTCATCGCGAGCAGTCCATCGCGACCTGTGGTCGCGATGCTCACTGCCAGGTTTTGCCATTTTCATCGCGAGCAAGCCATCGCAACCTGTGGTCGCGGTGACTGGTCGCGGTACTCACTGCCCGAAATTGCGTTTTTCACCGCGAGCGAGCCATCGCGACCTGTGGTCGCGGTGACCAGGTCGCGATGCTCTCTGGTCCAGTTTTCCAATTTTTCATTTTTTTTCATTTTTCACTATTCAATCCGGTCCACTGGAAATCATAAAATAAACATACATTTAATTACATTTACACCCCCTCAAATAGTAAAATTCATTTTCACATATTTCATATATATCAAAAATTTATTACCCGAAATCCGGGATGTTACACCTAATATGTTTAGACTTGTACTGCGCGAACAAATCTTATAAGTCGTCATCATCTGCTATCACTCTGAATATCCCTCTCCAAGGTATCAAAGCCTCTACCTTGAAACTTTCAGTTGGTTCTGGGAAGGTAGAGCATCCATACATATACACATCGCCACAAAGGGTGGCCAATGTGTACGTGGAAGGATTATCTACATTAAACTCAACTTCTATACCAAGGAATTTGGCACTGATACGTAAAGACTCCATATCTAACAGACATCAAACATAAATAATATTACTAATCAGTGATTGTACTTATCAACACAAATACAAAATAAAACTAATACACATTAAACACACCCTATGTTTGCTGATTACAATACAAGAATATACAAGGAAATGAAACAATATGTTCCAAACGATTACTGGGTTTGAGCACAAAGAAACAACAGGACAGCTTGTTAAAGATTAAGATCACACTAGAAACATCCAAACGATTCAGACAACCGATTAAACATCCAAACGATTTTCTTCCCTCTGATTTTCAATCACACGCTACACAAACCAATAATGAAACAAACAGGAACCCCCAAACTCCAAAAAAATACAACTTGTTTTTTTCAACAATGTTGTTTCTTCACTGTCAACAATACAAACTTCATTCCACAAAAATAACTTCAAAAAAGTAAATTAAACAGAAGAAACAAACATGCAAACTTAAACTTCAACAGGTAAACCAAAAAATAAAAATCAATAAATCCCCATTTTTTTCAAAATAACTTCATTCAACAAAAAACAAATTTAAAAAAAAAAACGAAGACAAGACAAGAACGACGAACATCATACCTTCAGTCGACAGCCAAGGCGCTACGCAAGAATCGACGAGCAAATCGTCTTCCTTTGAAATCGTGACTGGTTTAGACTTAGAGAGATTTTGAAGTTTTCTTAGAGAGATTTTCAAGTTTTCTTTCGTTCTGGGAGAAGAAAGAGAGTGAACAACACCCAATGCACTAGTTCAGGTAATGGGGAGATGAAAGACCGCCAAAAATATTGTGTCAGAAGATTATGGTGCTGAAATGATGTTAGCAGGGACAAACCGAAAAGACTTTCAAAATTTTTTAAATGCTTTTTAAATGCTCAAGTGGTAAAAAGACGCATTTACCCATGAGCCGTCTAAGTCAACGTTAGTTTAACGTTAGTCAACGAATTACAAGGTATTCGAGTGCAATTTTAGTAAAACTGGCATTAAACGTGCAATTATGTTAAAACTCAGGGTACTTGAGTGCAATTCACCCAAGATATTAACATCAACCAACATATATGCCTACGAAAATTCAGACTATAAATGATTGGGTTAAATTTGAACATGCAAAGCCTCAAGAATGGCACGGCCATAAGAGGTGGCTGCATCTCCTCTGTCTCTTTCTCCAATGCAGCCGCGGCTACTGTTGCTGCCTTATTCATACCAGGGTCCAGATATGACAGGCGTTTGGATCGAGTAGTACGAGGCTGATCAACTTGTGTCACTATAGCTTTAATTTGACTAATGTGGCTGAGGTTTTCTTCCTTCACTTCGGCGGCGATTTCCTTCTCTGTCCGTACGCATTTTATTTTTTAAAAAGCTTTTTAAAATATTGATGAGTTAGGATTAAGCTATAATAAGGGTATTTTAGTCTTTTTCCAAGAACGAAGGTTAAATATTGATTTTTTAAAGAGGTCGGTTAATTTTGATTTTTTTTATAAATTTTTGTTGTTAAATAGAATTTACCCCCTTTTTAATATCAAATGCAACGTGTCTTGTTTATATCTTATTTGTGGGAGAGAATATAAATGCTGTTGGAACCGTTAACTTTTATTAGCGTTGACTAAGATAAGAATAATTTTGATGCAATTTTGAGAGTTGAGGACTAAAGAAGTTAATATACATATGTCAAAATGAGTAAATTGCAATAGAATAACCTGATATTTGGTCATATTGCAATAAAATTGAATTTGCTTAAATTACAACTCAGTATCTTAGATAATTATCAATTTGATCCTTAACTTATTTAGCAACATTATATTTTGACCTATTTTTACTTTTTTAACTCATATAATTCCTAACTTTTCTAAAATACATTAATTTAGTTTTTAAAACCAAAATTTTGACGATTAAACTTGACATAAAGTATAAATTGACCATTTTACCCTTTTTATTAAATTATTAAATTAGAAAGACGATTTTACCTTCCAACATTTTACATTTAAATAATTTGACCTATTTAGGTAGTCCAATAAGAAATTAATATGTGTTATAAAAATTTAAATCATTTTTAAAAAATACTTAAAAGAATTAAATAAAGAAAAAATATGATAAAATCCATTAAAAATTAAAAAAAATTAAAAAATTAAAAATTTTAAAATTAACATCATTTATTAAAAGTAAAAATAAAATTCAAGATTGAATACTTATAAAACTCAAAATTTAGTTAAAAAATTAAAATATTAAAATATTAAATATAAATTTTAGAGTATATTATATAGTATATATACATTATATATATTATAAAAATATAATATAATAATAAAATGACAAATATATATATATATGTTTATTAATATTATATGATAGAAATAAAATAAAATAATAAAAGGACGATATATATAAATTTATTATATATATATATATATTAAATTACTAAATTTTGAGTTTTATAAGTATTCAATCTTAAATTTTATTTTATTCTTAATAAATGATATTAATTTTAATATTTTTTAATTTTTATTATATTTTTACATTTATTTTTTATTTTTAATAAATCTTATCATATTTATTTTATTACTTAATCATTTTTAAATATTTTAAAAAAAATTTAATTTTTATAATATATATCAAATTTCTTATTGGACTATCAAAATATGTAAAGTTGCTAAAAAGTTAAAGGGTAAAAGTGTCATTTTAATTTAATAATTTAATAAAAAAGTGTAAAATGATCAATTTATATTTTATGTCAGGTTTGGCTGTCAAAATTTTAGTCATAGGGACTAAATTAATGTATTTTGAAAAAAATTAGGGAGAATATAAGTTAAAAAAAACATAAAAATAAATCTAAAAGTGATATTTCAAAATATATTAAGTACCAAATTGATATTTATCTAAGATACTTAGTTGTAATTTAAGTAAAAGTACGATTTCATTACAATATGACCGAATGTAAGGGCATTTCATTATAATTTGCCCTATGTCAAATAAAAAGGTGACATTTAGTGAGAACTTAGGAACCAAATTATAAACCCCCTAAGAATAGTTGAGGACCAAAACAATATTAAGTTTTTATTTTATTTTAATATTTCAAAAATAAAATACAAAAAATACCATTGGAGTAGATGAGTTTGACCGATATAAACTAATGTTGACTAACAATAGATGAGTTTTTTTTTTTTTTTTTTTGAGTTTAACAGATGAGTTAATTACTATATTTTTTCAATAATTTGATTGCACCTGTAAAAAAAGTAAACCCAAACAAATTGGCTATAATTTGTCCATTTTTAATTTTTATCTCTATTCGGTTCGAGTTAGAGACTTATTTGATACTAATTGCCCTAAGAAGAACAAATTTCATTCATCTTACATGAGGTTTGTTGTTTTATATTTATAATTAAATTGACGAAAACCTCCTATGTCGTTAGTCAAACTTAATTAAAAAGATTTCAAAAAAAATATAAAAGAAGATAAAATTGAATAATTTTTAGAGGCCGTCAGCAGGGGCCTCTTCTAGAGGAGGATCGCTGATGGTCTCACCAGTTAGGAGGAGGCTCGCGCTAGTGAGGCTACCGGTGCCTCTTTCTTCTATCAGTGGCCTTATTTTTTCGATTTTGCAATACCCAGTAAATCTAAACCAATTCAAACCCTAAATCACCGCGACATCAAAACTTAAGTCACCACCACCATTCACCAATTCAACACCTAAAAGGAATTCAAACTCAAATCCAGAGGCATTCAACAAATCTCACTCACCCATTTATAATTTCTTGTTGTTGCCTCTTCAAAAAGTTCTCTTATTTATTTATTTATTTATTGGGCAATTATTAATTTGGTCCTTAACTTTTAGGGAATCATCAATTTTTTAATACATTTTCGTTTATCAATACCCTTGGGCCCTAAGTTTTCGTAAATGTATCAATTTGGTCCCTTTGACCAAATTTTTAACAGTCAAACTAACTGAAAATATTAAAAAAACAGTTTTTCTTTTGACTCTATTTAAACGAGTTAAAATTACAATTTTACCTTCAAAATTTTTAAAATATTATTAATAATTAGAAGGGTAATATGGACATTTATATTAATTTTTTAAACGTAAAATTTTTAAAAAAAATTAAATTTTTTTCATGTCACATTAAATTTTTTTAAAAATTATATTTTAAATGGGAGATCTATTTAAAATTTTTTATTTTAAAAAATTAATATAAAATGACCATATTACCCTTCTAATTATTAATATATTTTTTAAAAATTTGAAAGTAGAATTGTAATTTGAACTCATTTAAATACAGTAAAGGGCAAAACTATCTTTTTAACATTTTCAGTTAGTTTGACTGTAAAAAAATTTATCAGAGGGACCAAATTGATACGTTTACGAAAACTAAGGGCCTAAGAGTACTAATAAATAAAACTGTGCTAAAAAATTGATAATTCCCCAAAAGTTAGGGACTAAATTAATAATTATTTTTATTTATTTATTTAAAGTAATATTTTTATTTAATTTAAATCTATTTAATTATTTGGGCATTTGGGTATTTTCATAGTAATAGTAAGGGCATTTGGGTTTTTTTTTATTATAATAGTAAAGGTATTTTTATATTTTTAATAGTTAAATATAATAAAATATTAAAACTAACAAAATTTACAAACAGACGGGAAAGGTTAATGTTAGTTTTTATAAAGTTTTTTTATTTTATTTTAAAGTTAGTTTTTATAAAGTTGGTTGCTGGTGTACAACAATAAAGTGTAGGTAGGTTGAACGTAGTTTGTTCTATTTAAAAAAGTAATAATCAACAATTAAAATTTTTTGTTAAATTTTATATTTAAATAATGTAGGATGTGAACTGTAGCAACAATATTAATTATGAGAAGATATGGTAAATAATAATTTATATATCATAGTATTTAGGTATAAATTTAGACACTTTAACTTTACTCATTAAAAAGAAAAAGAAAAAAAAAAAGAGGTGGACCCTCCTCCCTATGGTAACTTTACAGTAGTATAATCCTTATAAGAAATATGCACATTAACACCTTTTTTAGATTTTGTTTTTTTTTTCACAAAAAATTAACACTGTATAGTTTCATAGAATTTATATTTATATAATATAATTATTAAAATTTCTCTCAAAATTTCCTCACTTTAATGTTGCATGTTCATATCAATTTTTAATTAAGTAGTATGTGAATCTTTTGGTCTATAAATAAGATGTGGTTAGTTCAGTGATTTATTTTTTATATTTATACTTTACTATTATGAGTTCAAATTTCATTTCCTTAATTTTAAATTAATTGTAAAAAAAAAAAAGTGACAAAACTCTTCTTTATTATGAGAAATAACTGTACGAATTGTAGTATTGGCGATGAAGAAAGTGGGACACATATATCAATCATGGGAAAATATTGGTTTTTTCTTTAAGAAAGGAAAAATATAATAAATATATTCCATTTTATAATTCATAAATCTCAAAAAGAAAAAAAATATAAAAAAAAATGAAAGTCCTTGGTGGCAACTGGCAAGGGGAGGGGGACCCGTTTTTAAGAGAGAAAATATTCCACGTGTCATCTACGTGGCAGAATATCCATAAACTGCAACCTTCGTCTCTTTGTCTCTCTCTCTCTCTCTCTCTCTCTGTCTCTCGCTTCCTTTCTCCACCAACTTGCCTTACCTTTTTCTTTCCTTTTACAATTAGAAATACAACAACAAAAGCCTCTTCGGTTTTCTCTTTACACACAACCACAAAACACAATTCGCCGACCCAACGCAGTCTCTCATATAATTCACAACAATACAATTAATTAACCAACACAAATTAATAATAACGTAAAATCTCAATCTCTCTCTCTCTCTCTCTCTCTCTCTCTTAGGGTTTTTGTTGGATATTTATTTTTCAATTTCAATGGCGAAGAAGAGGAAATCTGACGCCACGCGCCTTGACGAGGTCGACCGCACCATGTACACCACCTTCTGCAGCGCTGCTAACTCCCTCTCTCAGCTCTACACCCAGGCCATGAATCACCAGCGCCTCTCCTTCCAGGCCGGTGAACGTCACGCGATGGTCTTTTTCTCTTTCCTTCAAAAATGATTTTTGCTTTGAGTTTTGATCTGATAAGAGTTTCTCTTATGTGGGTTTTGATCGGTGGGTTTGTTTCATAATGTTTTTTTCTTAAAAATTTTTCCTGTTATTATTACACTTCGTGATGATGATAATTGTGAAAAAGAAAAGATTTTTCTGTGGTTTATGTTTATGTTTTCTTCAACTGCTGTAAATGATTGTAGTGGGTTTAATTAGTAGAGTTTATTTTTGCATAATAATTATGTGCAAATGAAAGTAAACTGGTTTCATTTCTTTTAATTCTTCTATTGTTGGTTATTGGCGGTAGTGTAGTTTCATGGGATGCGGTAGTGTTGATTTCATGGAATCCTCTGTGGGGTTTATGAGTTTGTTTGTTTGGTTGGTGAGAAAATGGAGGAAAAGAAAGAAAATTAAATTGAAATTTCAACTTTCATTTTCAGTGTTTGTGATAATCAAGCTTGGTAATTGCTATAGGCTGGGTTTAATTCAACTTATGTTTTGTTGAGACTGAAACTACCTCAGGATTGTTAAACTAACAGAAAGATTTTTCTTTTCGCTGCATTTTATCAACCAAAGTATGAATTTTTGCAGAACTATTTGTCTTTAATATGGCTTTTTGAAGAATTGTACTTGTTTTATGTAATAGGGTTGTTGTGGACACAAAAATTTTCATGGATCCGGTAATTATACTGGCAAGACTGACCTATGGATGCCTCTAATCCAAGCTTAATGAATTATGTAAAACAATTCCGCAGCCACATGCAAAAGTATAAGAAGATTATGTGTGGTGCCTTGTTCCATATGAGCTTATGAAATAAATAGATATTCATGTCAGGAGTGCTATGTGGCCCTTTATTCTATAAGCATGAATTGGACAGAGGCCCGTATGAAACAACTTTTTAAATGTCACTTGGCTAATTTAAAAACTCCAGAACAGGCACAGTTCTTTTAGCAGAATTGTCCGGAACATGGGGCCTAACTTTGTGATTTCATGTTTTACATATACCTTTTCTCATCGGATTATGTGTTCCTGCTTATTGTAGATTGTAGGTTTGTGGTACAGTACTTGGATTATTGTTCTTATAAAAATTTGATCATCCACTTTTGTTGGATAATTTTGTCATTCTCTTCTAGTGTGTTCTGATGTATTTTTAATCTAAAGAAAGCATATGTCCTGGCTCTTAAGTCTCTCATTTGCTTTCTCCATTGTAATGCTTCTCTTTAACTGTCAATCTCTAATTTGCATTGTTGCTTTTACTGTTTTGGCTCTCTGTTTCTGGGATTGATATTGCAGCAACTATTAGGTGTCCGATGTATATGCATTAACTATTTATATCTATTCCATTTTGGCGGGTGTCCCCTGTTGGCCTTTTGGTATTACCCTTTACATATGCTTATATTTTCTCCTTTCATTCCCAGGAGAAGCTTTATCAATGGATTTTGCGACAGCAAGAAGAAGGATCAAGAGTTTCAACAGTTGATATAGTTACTTATTTGCAGGTTTCTTATTTAACCATCAATACTTGTTCTATTATGATTTCTTGTTTCCATTGCATCTATCATATTACTCCATGGTTATTTGATTGTTAGTGCTGATGTTCAAATTGCTCATTTTATATCTGTTGTTATTGAATTGTACCACTGTTGTGTTGCATCTCATTGTGAATTTGACTGGTTATCTTGACATGTACTTGTTAAGTATTTGCCTGTATTACAATTTCCCTAGAAGTTATGAAGTTTCTCTGTTTGAAGGCAGTGTGAAGTAATCATAGCTATGAATTATCCATTATTCATGCAAGCTCTTTAATGCATAACTCACTGGCTTAGAAACAGAAGAGACATGTCTATTAAATTGCTTGTGCATTCATCTGTAATGTGTAAATCATTTTAGACATATCCGAAGATGGGAGTTTTTCACGCTAAGCATGTATCTGTCCAGATACTGCTGATGATAACACAATTTGTTGTGGGATGATTTATTAGGTAGAGAGGAATAAATTTCACTAAACCTGTGTGCAGTATACATAAATGAAATTATTTCACGCCTCCTGAATGATACCATGGCATAACTGGTATGAGTTTTTGTTTTTAATTGTCTCTGCCCCATCTCAAATGATACGTGAAACTGGGCCATTTCTAAATGCATGGAAATGTCTGTTTTAATGCATTATTCTGGGGTCATCCAAATATTGTGGGAAGATGAATAGAAGAATCTAATTTTTTTGGCGAAATCAAATTACCTTATAAATGATTTTCTGATGTTTCAAACTACCTTATAAATGATTTTCTGATGTTTTTGTAGAATGAGCTCGAATATGGCTCAGAGGAGCCTCCACTGTCCCCCAGGTTGCCGATTCAGCACCAGCATTCCCAAACCACATTAAACAATTTAGGACTTCCTGTGGCTTCTAACACATGTGTACCAGCAGCAGTTGGACCTGGAGTTCGTTCTGGACAGCCTGATCAACAACCTAAGAACTCAGTTTTCTCAAATGCCCTCTCCAGCCCTGTTCGTCGGAGCCTTCAGCATTATCACTTGACACAAGGTGGTTACCAAATGCCAACTGGAAATGGACATCGGAATAGCGAACCCAACAATGCTCATCACCAGAATAGGGATGCCAATTCCCCCAGTTCTGAATCCATGGACATGCATGCAGATAGTCCAGGCCATGAATTTACTTACTGAATGTCTCTTCTGTGTGGTCTCTTAACATATTTTTTATTGTTCTTTGTTGTCAAAAAAAATCCTGTGTGGTTAGATTGCTTGAAAAATCTATGCAAATGTAGTTCAAGATCGGTTTCATATAATATTTATTGTCATAGTTCTCTGATTATGGGTTGCTTTCTTTTAAATGGCTAGCATCTTGTGACTACAAGAAAGATCAGATTATCTGCAGGAATATGAAACTACAAAAGCTTTTGATTTCTTGAATGCAATATTTTTGCCTTAATTATTGATTTTTGGCAATTTTGCACATGGAAAAATTACAATAAAGTACCTAATGATTGAACTTTTTTGCTATTTGAGCAGAAAAGTACTCTTTACCCGACATTGACTGATAGTATGTTGGTGATCTATTAATATTAGAAGGGTATGAAGGTCTTTTTATGGGGAGAACTGTGGTGGTGGTGCGTGAGGGAGGAGATTAGCGAGGGATGGTCGGGGGTGGGTGGTGTTGGGGGATTTGGTGGGTGGAAGAGATTTGCAATGGAGACTTGGGTTCATTATTTTTATCTCGTCAAAAGTATATCATCAAAACTTATCAACCTATTGTAATTTTTTTTTTAATAAAGAATGAAAATCAACTTTGTACTCCTTTGAAGATATTGAAGGCCAGATCTCCTATGGATATTTATAAATTTTAATTATAAAATGATTTTTTTCAACTTTTTAAATTAAAATTAAGGTCAATTTGTACATTTTAAGGTATTTGATCCGTAGTTCAATTAATTTGCACATTCCTCAAATGTAAAAGTATTTATAATTTTTCTTGTACCCTTATATTTGGTAAAGTGCAACCAAACTGAATTTTTCTAAAATTATAATAAAGTACATCTTGGTATAAATCACTTGTTGGTCAATAAGATAGTGATACGTGGCTTTTCAGTTGCTCCAAGATGATGTGGCACTTTGAACAACTAATTAAGTCATATCCACCGATGATATGATGGAGTTGAACGGTCAAAACATTAAATTAAACATCAACTTAATCGGGACTGGACAAGTGTCAAGACATGAGGAGACAACACGGCAAGACATGTGTATAAAGGAAGGTAGGTAAAGGTAAAAATTTTAAGTTTTGATGCTTTTACTATTTACAATCAATCTAAAAGCTATTATATGGTAACGAGTTTCATTGACTTGATCGTCGGAGTTTGGTGGATGACAAACCATTGGCACCATTTTAACGAGCCTTCTTTTTTGCAGATCGTGCCCAGAAATCCTAAATTCAGCTTGAGTTCAACTTCCCACAACATTGCAATCTCAATCCTCAACCGTAGGCGCTAGAAGGAGGGCGTGAAGTACACCTCTTCAAAGAATATGAGTCAGAATTCGAGAAACCAGAACTTGCCCTAGTATCCCCAGTACCCTTATTATCCTCCGTACGCAGATCTCGCACTTCAATACGATGTGCAACAACCCTAACAAAATTATTGCCCATACGCTTACTTACCAAACCCTTATGGGCCACACAATTCACTGACCCTTCAACAACCCAATTATTACCCCTTGCCTTAAACACAATAGTTTTTTCCGCCGATACAAGAGAACTCGCATATTCGGAATTTAGAGAATCAGGTATAAACTTTAACTCAAAATTTGACCTGAGTTATAAATATGGCAGAAGCCAAAAACCATGGGGATTCTGAGGAAGTACATTCTCATGCGGAGCGCGGAGGAACAAATCGTGCTAATAGGCGTCACCAGCAAAGAGCGGATTTTCTAAATCTCAATCAACCGCCGAAGGGTTGCAAAAGTTTACCAGGTCCAAGGAAGGTAGAGACGGGAATGCTGCCAAGAATTTGAGGAAGAACGAAGGACGAGTGACCTTTTTAAGCCAGATGCTTATATACGATACTTAATGGATCAAATTAAAGACATGCAAGAGGGTATGTATGGGAGAGATGTTATTGCCCTTCGCTGCGAGGAGCATGAGGGTCCGTTCACCGACGATATATCCTCGGTAGATATACCCAATCATATAAAGGTCCCATAGAAGGATATGTGCGCGTATAATGAGACTAGAGATTTAGATAATCATCTCCACGCTTACCTAAACTGGATGAAAATGCAAGGCACCTCTATTGGGAGTTATGCCCTAAAGCTTGTATTTGTAAACGGTTAAAGACTAAATAATAATTATTTAGTTTATCATTCTAGTTTAAAAGTGTTTTATATTCAGTAATACATTTATATTGTGCAAGAACATCCTAGATTGCAAGATGTAATCTCAGAATGAGTATATGAAGGTCATATACAAGAGGATTTATTTTGAGATATGCAATCTAAAGAGTCCGTAGAGAGCAAATAAAGCTAGGTACTTTGTTTGTGATTGATCTACTTCTGCGGTCCATTCTGTAACTTACGGTGATCTTATCCTAGACCGCTCATGTAGTTGACATGAGAATAGAGACACCTTATATGATGAGATCATATAGGACTAGGCTACGATTTATATGAATCTCTCACTAAGATCCGTTAGTAGATGAGATTCATATATATATCAATAAACGATGGCTATTTATAGGTGATCTTAATCCTGAGTGTCTTATCGACTCCTTCAGGTTGGATCGTGATTTTTGATTTACCATGAGTGAGGTTGATGTGAATCTCGACTAATACCTCCGTATCTTGGAGTTGCAGTTTGGCTTGTGGCTGGGAAGGTATGAACACGATAGTGGAATCTACTCCTTCTTTATTGAAGTAGAAGAGTAGTTCCCTTAAGGGTTGATTCAAGGCTTGGACAATTATAAGGTCTCTCCTTCTTCCGTGAGGAAGACATGATTTAATTGTTTATTATAGTATCAACGATGCTTAAAAGAATAAATATAACTAGAGGGGTATAACGGATATTATGACCCACCTCTAACTATGAACTACTTGTGGAGGATAACACTATATAAAAATAGCTATATCAATGGACACTGAGACTTCAGATTATACAAACACGTCTACAGTTCTAAGAGTGCAGTCTCGGGTTTTTAGTGGAATAACTCCGAGGTTAATAATCATGAAATATTAATTAAAGAGTTTAATTAATATTATTAAGTATTATTGGAGCTCAAAACTGTAGGTCCATTAGATCTCCTTGCTAGCCCTTATGATTATTTAATTAATTAATATTTAATAAAATAATAGAATATTAATAATTGTGAATTATTAATTCTAATTTATTAAATAGGAGGTTACACAAATTGTGACAGGGACAAATTAAAATAATGGGATTATTTTAATAGTCCCATAGGTCACATATTCAAGTCTTTAGGGAGACCAAAATAAAAAAGATTTAGAATCCTATTTGACCTGATCAAACTTAAACCCTAAAAACCTAATATATAAGAGTTATTATACTAGAAAAATTAACCTAACCACAAGTGAAAAACACAGAGGCAATTCAAACAGAGCAAAGAGATCAGAAAAAAAAAGTTTTTTTTTCTAACTTCCTTCTTGCAGGTGCGACCGGCTATAGGGAGAAGAAGTTCTCCGTTCGTTTTTCATGTGACCTCCATCTCTTGCCGTGATGTGCCCACACACGTGTTGTCAGACCGCGGGTCATAGCTCGGAAGATCTGGTGGTAGATCGAAGAATCGAAAAAGTAAAATCAAGAAAAAGGTATGTAGTTACTCAGTTTCTTTTTTTGCGTATATACAGAAACTCGTTCTTTATTGAAAAATATTTTCAATATTAAAATAAAATTTTTGAAACCCCTTTCCGTACGTTTATTTGATAAAAAAATAATTTTCTACCTTTCAATTGGTATCAGAGCCATTGGTTCTAAGTTTTTGTGCATACGCAAAAGAAAAAGAAAAAACTACATCTTTCTTGTTTTTTATTTTTCTTATTGATTCTTGATTTATGATATATTATTGTGTAGGTACAAATCTAGCATTGTATGATTTTTTTTATTGTTATATAATCTGATTGTATGATTATAAAAACATAATTGATCGTTAATTATATGGTGAATGAGTTATGGGCCAATTGTTTATGGCAACGTTTTTTATATTCTTGCTGTATTTCTTTTATTGATCTTGTAATCGATCTGCTATACGAGGAGTCTTTGATGCGGATGATGCGAAAAAAAAGGGCACAACAGCCCGAGCACAGCAGAGGCCATGCGTACTCGCGCTTTGGCGGTCGCGCGCCTAGTTGTGCGCGGGCTGCTGTCGCGTTTGCGTTAGGGCTGTTCTTCGTGTTTTTTGCGGACAATTTTTTTTTGTTGTCTTTCTAGAAAATTATTGTCAACTATTTTTTGGAAAAAGTGCAGAAAAATTAGAATGAAAAACTGTGGGCGAAACGACCCATGAATGCGAGCTAAAGAGCAGCTCGCGCAAGGGCCGCGCGCACGCAAGGTGCTGGCAGCCACACTTTTGCATACGTTAGGATTGTTTACGGTTTTGTCTTGACCTAGGGTGCGTGTTAAAAGAACACGTGGACATTTGGAAAAGATGTTGACTTTTTTTTTTTTTTTTTTTTTTTTTCAGAAATCAAGTTTGACTTGATTGGAGACCAAAGACAAGAAGAATTCAACTCGGAGAAGAACACTTGAAGACCAAGGAATGCCTTGGAAAAACAATTGTAATTAGAGTTGTTTAAGTTAGAGTTACATGTCACTCGGTCAATTACATATACTTTATTTATTTGTCATGTGATAATAATATGGATTTTAAAGCATAATTATACAAATGAATGTCATCTAGATTAGATGTGCCTACACATCCATAATAATATGTCATGCATAATTGTCATATTGTTTTGTTTTATTTTAATGTGATTAAAATGGGAAACAATTTCATAAATGACAATTAAATAATGGGTTTAGTTTTTAGGCATAAAAACTTGGTAATTTCCATTAATTGACTAATCAACAAATTAAAAGTTTAATTAAAAGATTAGTTAGGTTCTTATAATTAATTAAGATTAATTAGATTAATTACTTAATTAAAAAGAACCAAATAATGAAATTAGTTTTTAGAAGTAAAAACTTGGTAAATCTCATTAATAACTAATCTATATATTAAAGTGTTTAATTAAAATGATTACTTAGATTCTTTGGATTAATTAAGATTAATTAGATTAATTACTTAATTAAAAAGAATCAAATAATGAGAGTTTTTAGGAGTAAAATTTGGTAAATATCATTAATAACTAATCTATATATTAAAGTGTTTAATTAGATTAGTTAGGTCCATTTAAATGTTAGGTTTAATTTAATTAAACACCAAAAACATAATTGGACCAAATAATGTGATTTAGTTTTAATAGTTAAAACTTGGTAATTTCACATATAATTTCTAGCTTATTTAAAAAGTTTATGTAAATTAGAAATTGCATAATAAATTATATTTTAAGTGTTAAATTGAATAACTTATTAAAACTAGTAAAACTTAGATTTTATATTAGCCGTAAAATTTAAGTAAAGACTAGAAACATAGAGTTTTAGAAACTTTTAGTTTATAGAAAACCTAAACTACAAATAGTGAGTGAGAGAGGGATATATGACATTATATCCTGTAATTTCCATTGTTAGTTCAACATCGTGAGACTCGAGTGGCGCCTCATGACGGCTTTGCTTTCGTCATCTCTACGGAGGGTGTCCATAAGAGTCAATATCAAGGTTTATTTCCTAACAGATAGGTTTTCAGAATGTATTTTGGGATTGACTAGCCTACCTAGGCACTCTCAAGTTAAGTTCACGAATTCTGAAACAGTAGGTCACACTCATAAAGGACTTAATTAAGTGTTAATTTATTGTCCGGACTAAACCAAAGCGATGGTTGGATAATATAAGAATAAATAGTTATTATGGTGTATTATCCGATTGAGAATGTCTCGATCTAATATACAAGAATTTGACCTAGCCTACCTAGGCACTTACTTGTGGTATGTTGGATTATCGCGGCATAGCAACTAATTTAGGGATTTTTTAGTTCATTAAAATTATGTTTATGCATCATGTTTAATTTTATGCCTAACATATAGCGTTTTATATGAATGTATGAAATGAATGATATTAATTTAGATTTATGTCTTTAAATATCAGCATTGTCTTTTGCATTATTATTTTCTTGCAAACAAGAAATTAACCGATGATAACTATACTAAGTGGAAACACAACGTGAACGCAATCATGGTCTGCAAAGACCTTAAATTTGTGCTTACAGAGGAATGTCATCCAGAGCCTATAACCAATGCAGGACGAGTTACCAAAGGTAAGACCAGCGAAGCAAATGTTGCTGAGCTATCCTATTCTGGTTTCAAGAAAAGGAAGAGGTTTACTGGTAAAATAAAGGCTAAGCCCAAGATAAAGAGCACCACGACTGACAAAGCAAAGGGAAAATGATTCCATTGCAAAGAGACTATTCATTGGAAGAGGAACTGTCTAACGTACCTCGAGGAGCTCTCCAATAAGAATAAAGTGAAAAGTAAATCAGATTTACTTATTATTAAATCTTGTTTAGTGGAAGATGATTCTTCACCTTGAATAATTGATTCATGGGCCACTAACTAGTTTTGTTTTTCTTTACATTGGAATGATTCTTGGACAAAAGCTGGAGGAGGGCTCCTTTACTATGCGCATTGGAACAGGGGATGTCGTTTCAGCACGAGCAGTGGGAGTAATTAGACTACAAATAAATTATCATTTTCTATTATTGAACAATATCTGTTTCATTTCTGGATTTGCAAGGAATTTGATTTCTGTATCCAGATTACTTAAAAAAGCTTCATAAGGATTCTTTTAATGATAAATCAGCTATCATTTTAACAAATGGAATGAATGTTTGTTCTGGAATAAATAAAATGATATGTATGTTTTAAGACCGTTAATTCATACATCATTGCTTAATACTAAACTGTTTAAAGTTGAAAAACCTAAAACAAAACGACAAAAAATTTCTCCAGATGATGACACATATCTGTGGCATCTAAGACTTGGACATATAAATCTTGATAGGATAAACAGACTAGTAAAAAGGGGATCTTTAAGTCAGTTAGAGATCGGCACCTTACATGTTTGTGAATCTTGTCTGGAGGGTAAGATGATCAAGAGACCTTTTACAGGAAAAGGGGTTAGAGCCACACAACCACTAGAACTCACACATTCAGACGTCTGTGGACCTATGAGTATTAGAGCTAGAAGTGGTTATGAGTATTATGTCACATTTATTGATGAATACTCAAGATATGAGTATATTTACCTAATGCAACGTAAGTCGAAAACTTTTGAAAGGTTCGAAGAATTTCGAGCTGAAGTTGAAAATCAATTAGGCAAAACAATCAAATCTCTACGATTGGATCGTGGGGGTGAGTATCTCGACCAAGAGTTTGAAGACTACATGGTTGAGCATGGAATGGTATCCCAAATTATGGCTCCAGGTACACCACAACAAAATCATGTTACAGAGAGGAGAAACTGGACCCTGATCGAAATGGTGAGATCTATTATTAGTTTCTCATAATTACCAAATTCATTTTGGGGATATGCACTACAAACAGCGGCTTACATACTGAACATAGTTCCATCCAAGTCTGAACCTAAGACTCCTATAGAGTTGTGGAATGGTCGTAAAACTAGTTTATGATATTTACGCATATGGGGGGTGTTCAGTACATGTACTGAAGAACAAAAGTGGAAAGCTAGAACCTCGTTCACAAGTATGTTTTTTTGTAGGGTATCCAAAAGAAACTCGAGGAGGATTTTTTTATAATCCACAAGAAAACAAAGTGTTTGTATCGACAAATGCAACATTTCTTGAGGAGAATTATATGAGTAATCATAAACCTTGTAGTAAGATTATTTTAAAGGAGCTAGAATCTGGTACGACCAGTGCTCAGTCAACAAAGGTTGTTGACGATGTGATTTTCCACAAACATCTGACAGTTAGTTGATTCCTAGTCAGGATACACTACCGTCTAGGCGTAGTGAGAGGGTTGTTCGACAACCTGATCGCTATTTAGATATTAAAGAGGCATAGGGTGTCGTTTCTGATGATAGTGCGGATGATCCATTGACATTTAAACATGCAATGGAAGATTATGACAAAGAGGAATGATTTAAAGCCATGAATCTCAAGATGGAGTCCATGTACTCCAACTCAGTTTGGAAACTTGTAGACTTACCAGATGGGATAAAACTCATAAGCTGTAAGTGGATCTACAAGCGTTAGAGAGGAGTAAATGGGAAGGTAGAGACCTTCAAGGCAATGCTAGTGGCTAAGGGTTTCACTCAGAAGGAAGACATCGATTATGTTGAAACCTTCTCGCTAGTAGTTATGTTTAAGTTTATTAGAATACTCTTATCCATAGCTGCCTATTTCGATTACGAAATCTAGCAAAGGGACATCAAGACTACATTCTTAAATGGCAATCTAGACAAGGGCATCTACATGATGCAACCAGAGGGATTCGTATCCCAAGATCAAGAGCAAAAGGTTTGCAAACTGCAAAGGTCTATTTATGGACTTAAGCATGCATCTAGATCTTGGAACTTTAAGTTTGATACTGCGATCAAGACTTATGGCTTTGAGCAAAACGTTGATGAGCTTTGTGTATACAAGCATATCATTGACAAGAAAGTAGTTTTCTTGGTCATTTACGTAGATGGTACCCTACTCATTGGGAATGACATAGGGACATTATAAGAAGTAAAGAGTTAGCTTGCTAACCAATTCCAAACGAAAGATTTGGGAGAGACAAGTTATGTTCTAGGGATCCAATTAATAAGGGATTGCAAGAACAAACTGTTAGTACTGTCTCAGGCATCGTATATCGACAAGATACTTGTGCGATTCTCGATGCAGAACTCCTAGAAAGGTAGTTTACCTTCGAGGTATGAAGTTCACCTGTTTAAGGAGTAATGTCCTAAGACACTTCAAGAAATTGAGGAGATGAGACGGATTCCCTGTGTCCACAGTAGGTAGTCTTATGTATGTTATGCTATACACGAGACCCGACATCTGCTTTGCAGTGGGAGTAGCCAGTAAATATCAGTTCAACCTAGGATTGGATCATTGGGTTACTGTTAAGCATATTCTCAAGTATTTTCGGAGAACGAGAAACTATATACTCATATATTCCCATCCGGATTTGATTCCGTTGGGATATACAGATTCTAACTTTAGTCAGACAAGGATTCTAAGAAATCCACATCTGGGTCAGTATTCACCCTTGGTGGTGGAGCCATAGTATGGAGGAGTATCAAGCAATCTTGTATTGTTGATTCCACCATGAAAGCCGAGTATGTAGCAGCTTCTGAAGCACCTAAGGAGGCTATATAGCTCCGAAAATTCTTGATTGATCTGGAAGTCATTCCAGATATGGATAGGCCCATGACACTTTATTGTGATAATAGTAGAGCTGTTGTAACATCCCTAATTTCAAATAAATATGAAAAGTATGGTTGAATGAATTTTGAGAATGTAAATATGGACCAGGTGGAGCGGTTCAGAAAGAATACATGAAAGAGAAAGAAAAATGTTATCAGTGAGTACTGCGACCACTCACCGCAACCAGGGTCGCGATGAGCAGCTTGCGGTGAAAATGATGATTTGAGGCAGTGAGCACTGCGACTAGTCACACGCGATAGGAATCGCGCTGAGCAGCTCGCGGTAAAAATGGGAATTTGGGCAGTGAGCAACGCGACCAACATCGCGACCAGACCACCGCGATGGTTGATCGCGATAAAAGCGGTGAAATACCTCCAGTGAGCAACGGGACCAGGTGGCGCAACCACAGTCGCGAGGAGCGGTCGCGATGACCGAATTTTTATAAAAAAAATAAGAAGGCGGTGGAAGCTTCACAAGGAAGCAAGAGAGAAAAGAGAAAGAGAGAGAACGGGAGAAGAGAAAGAAAGAAAGAAAAAGAGAAAGAAAAGAGAGAGAAAGGAAGAGAGAGAAAGAAGAAGAAGAAAAAGGAGAAGAAGAAGAGGAAGAAGAGAAGAAGAAGAAGAGGAAAGGAAGAAGAAGGAAGAAAAAGGAAAGAGAAAGGAAAAAGGAAGAAGAAAGGAGGAAAAAAGAGAAAAGGAGAGAGGAAAAGGAAATCCAGAAAGAAACGTTCGTAAAACTGGTATCCAGGTTGGTGTACACTTCTTTCTGAAAACTCTGTGATTTTATTATGTGATTTGATTTGAATTTTCGTATTTTGACTAAATGAATTGGGAAACTTATTAAGGATTTTGTGTAATTATATATTTCATTTACGAATATTGTTTAAACTAATTGTGGACTATGTTTGACGAATATTGTTTTGCAAATATTGTTTGGTATTATATTTGTTGAATTTGATGAATGTTGGTGCATAAAAGTTTTTAATTTGATATGAATGATTTGAAAAATTTTGTATAGAAAAAGGCCCGAGGATGCTTGAACATAGAAAATGGATATAGGAGGTTGGTATACTAGCTGGGTTATTTCAGCAGTACTACACCGATACCAGTGATTGTTGGCGGGTGTGTCTAAAGCAGCCCCAGACATCACACCGATATTATGATTGTTGGTGGGTGTCTCTAAAGCATCCCCAGACATCACACCGATACTAGTGACTGTTGGCGGGTGTCTCTAAAGCAGCCCCGGACGTCACACCGATGTTACAGATATTAGGCCCATATTCCAGTCCCGTGATTTATGTTGAGTATACCAAAAGGGCCAGGATGGAAATTAAATTGGATAAACTGTTATAAATGAATTTAGAAAATTGATATTGTATAGTTTAATTTACTAATTGAGTTAAATATTGATTTGTTTTTATATTATATCATGTTTACACTTTATATTGAAATTTATTTTGTGATATTGATAAATGAGTTTAGTGTACACCCACTAAGCGATATGCTTGGCGCGTTAGTTTTTATCATGCGTAGGTAATAGGGATATCGAGGGAGAAAAAGAGTAGAGAGGAGATAACTGCAAATTGAAGAGTCAGAGTCACTACATCTTTGGGTAGTTAATACTTTTGTATATTATATTCAGTTAAGCATGCATATACAGAAGTTTGTAAATGTGTTATATATATGTTCTGTAATAATTGTTTTATGGTTTATGTTTTCTTTCAAAGTTTGTAAATATTGATTATATATGTTTATTTGAAAATATTTGAAAAGTCGCACTATATGGTAGAGTGCGCAATTGATTGAGAAAAAGAAATTTGAAGTTTTGAAAATATATATTGTTTTGAGTTTTTTGATGTAAACAGGATTTTTGGGAAATCAGAAAAACAGAGGGAACTCTGTCGAAATTTTTAAAATGGATTTGATGGGCTCACTATAGAAAGAATTTTAAATTATACATTATTTGATTTCAAATTATAAACAGAATTAAGAAAAGTTTTGAAAACTCGGTAGCGCTCCCTAGGTTGATCCAGACGGGTCGGGTTAGGGGGTGTTACAGCTGTGGCTAATTCTAAAGAACCAAAAAGCCATAAGAGAGGAAAGTATATAGAGAGAAAATATCATCTTATCAAAGAGATAGTGCAGCGGAGAGACGTGATAATGACGAAGATTGCATCGCAAGATAACCTAGCTAATCCATTTAGGTGCGTTTAGTACATGGAACAGGACAACGTGGAACAGTCTGTGCTTGTCCCATGTTTGGTGCAACATGGACGTGGGACAAAAATTCAAAAACTTGTCCCATCTCAGCCCCTCGGACAAGTAGTCCCATGACATGGGACAAGCTTAGAAATGACCCATACCCTTATTTCTTTCAAAAAATTACAATTAAACCGTCTTATATAAAGAAAAAAAAACCCTAATTTTTTTTTCTCATTTCCTCATCAGATTCTCACTGAGCCCTAACCCAAAATTCTCTCTCTCTCTCTCTCTCTCT
>QUWJ01000233.1:0-38906 GCA_003430845.1 Xanthoceras sorbifolium
TGTATATGATTGTTGCATCTCGCGGGGCAAACCTGGCAAGTCCAGTTTAGGCGAACAGGAATCCCAGATAGATTGTACTGTATCCATGACTGTTACATCTCGCGGGGCAAACCTGGCATAATCCAGTTTAGGCGAATCCCGGAGGTGAACGTTACACCGATGTGACAGATATAGAAATGTATGATGAGTGTACGGCCAGAATGGAGAATGAAAGTGAATAAAATGGTTAAAGGAATAAAATGTTACACATTGAATAAAATGATTATAAAAGAATTGAAAACTGAATTTCGTACGAATTATTAATTGAATTTAGATGCTTTTATTAAACTTTTTTTATATGATTTATTTCAGTGAGAAAGTTGAAGATTGAAATGTTTTTCTACGATAGCATTGTAACATTTTTATTATGAAATGATTATTGATTTTGAGAATTGAGTTTAGTGTACACCCACTAAGCATTATTGCTTAGCGCATTGATTTTATCACGCGTAGGTATCAGAGACACAGGGGGAAACAAAGAATAGAGAGGAAGTAGCAGCAGATTGAAGGTCCAGAGTCACAATTCTTTTGAGTAGTTACAATTGAATTTTAATTGTATATTGTATTTAGTTAAGCATGCATATACAGAAATCTGTAATTCGACATTATATATGTTTTGTAAATAAGTGCTTTATGATTTATATTTCTTTTCAAATGTTTGTAAATATTAATTATATATGTTTTATTTGAAACTGTTTGGAAGTCGCACTAAACGGCAGAGTGCACATTGATTTGAAAATTTGGATATAGAAGTGTTGGAATTATATTGTATTATATTTGTTTTCTTGAAAACAGGTTTTGGGAAATCAGAAAAATAGAGGAAACTCTGCTGAAATTTTTGAAAATAAAGTTTGATGGGCTCACTAGAAACACATTTTTAAAATACAATTTATCTGATTTTCATTGGTTTGTAATTTATAAAGTGAATTAAGAAAAATTTTGAAAATCCGGTAGCGCTTATCGATCCAGACGGGTCAGGTCTGGGGGTGTTACACTTAAGCTTCTCACAAAGTTGTAATTCAGCAGATTTCTTGAAGATAATGAATTTAGATAGAACCTCAGACTTGAGTTTAAGTGGATACAACCAAGTAAAACGTGTGAAGGCATCTAAAAATACAACATAATATCTATATCCATCCATAGATAACAAAGGAGCTGGTCCCCAAACATCGCTGTAAACCAGCTGCAATGGAGATATTGCTCGAATTTCAGATCTTGTAAAAGGGAGTTTATGTAGTTTTCCAAGCTTGCACGAATCATAAAAGGATGATGCATTGACATTATAAGGAAAATATAAAGCATGTAAGACCTTTTGCAGTATATGAGGGGCTGGATGCCCAAGTTTTACATGCCAAATAGCTGAATTGTTTTTGGCAACAAGCACAACACAAAAATATTACAAGGTTCAGCAGTAGAGTACAACCTAGTTTCTTTATTATTACATGAATTTGTATTGACATTAGATGCATTATGTACAACATTATGTGAAGGATGCTTGTAGCAGATATGAGATTGCAATTGTGTAGCACCTGGTGTGCTCAACTTCAATTAATAAAGCCCCCTATCAAGTGTTTCTTGCAAAAGAACCCTCTTGGTATTCTGATCCTTTATCACACAACCATTTGTATCAAAAACAGCAAGAGCATCATTATCCTTGGTAATCTTTAAGATGCTAAGTAAATTCTTTGTAATTGATGGAACATGTAAAATATGATTTAATTTTACTTGGTGTGTAGGCATAGTGTGAGATGCAACTTTAGAGTCATCAATATTGGAAATAACCAAACAATTTCCATCACCAACAATAAGTTTGTTATTACCTCGATACTCAGACTTGAGAGAAAGATTGTTGAGGTCGGCTGTGACATAGTTTGTAGCTCCACTATCCACATACCATACTTAATCATTCACTGAACCAGGAGTGCAATAGTAAGCTGTTGTTTGCTGATTATTGTTGCTTCCTTGCACAGGTTCTTAAAGGTAGTTTGAGGTAACATGAATCTGTCCAGAATCATAGACATTAGATCCAACTTGTTGTGCAACCAAGATAGCTTGATTACCTTAATGAGCTTGAGAATTTGGAGGAGGAGGTCCCTAAAATTGTTAATCAAAATGTCTATAACATTGCAAGGCTCCATGACCTGGTTTAACACACAATTGGCAATGAATCCTTTGAGAAGATCTGCCATTGTATCTTCCTCCTCATCCTCTAGATATATTTCCTTTGTAGTTGCTTGAGCCACTGCCTCTGTTTCCAGTAGTCCTAGGATTGTTTAAAGCAAAATGTGCTAATGGATTAGGTGTCTAGGTGTACTAGTCGTTGTTCATGCATCAAAAAGAGGAATTGTGCATCTTCTAATGTCATGGTTTGATGTTGATTAGAAATAAGCACAACAACCGAATTATAACCATGGCCGACTCCATTTAATAGATCTCTCTCACTTACCACTTCTCCAACTGCCATAAGAGAATCACCAATATTCTTGATCTTAAGAACAAAATCAGAAATAGAATATGAACCTTTCTTGATGTTTTGCAGCCGTTGACGAAGTTGGAGAATCTTCGCCAGGATTACTGTGAATATACTCTCTCCAACTTTGACCACATCTCAAGAGATGTTCTACATTGCATGACTTGTCCCAATACACCTTGACTGAGAGTTCCAAGCAGGCAACAATAATATTTGGTCAGATTTTTTCCAGATTGAGTAAGCGGGATTTACCTGTTTGTATCACCGTTCCTTTTTCTTCAACATGAGTATGAACTTCAACGTAAGCTTCTGGAACAACTGAAGAACTAGAGATATAATCTTCGAGATCGAGAGTTCTAATAGCAGGCATCACTTGAGTCTTCCAATAGATGTAATTCGTTTTGTCAAGCTTTATAGGTATATTTGAGTTCAAGGTTTTGGCAAGAGAGGAATAATCTATTTGCGCCACTGCTGTTGGAAGATTGATGTTAATCTGAGAAGTTGAAGAAAATGAACATGGATCAGTCATGGACGTGTGTCATGAGCTCTGATACCATGTGAAGAATTTGTTTTAACAGATTCAATGTTGTTTTTGATGGTGAAGAGGAACAATAATAGAGTTCCTTGAGAGAAAAGTAACAAATATGGATTGATGTGTGATCAATAATAACTGTTCATTTCTTTTTCATTGAATAATGAGATCAAATTCCTTTACAATCAGTATATATACATGGACTATAACAGACTCAGTAAGTGCAATACATCTTTAACAAACTCAGTTGCAAGTGGTGGAGTATATAACTAACTTCTAACTAACTTGTAACAAACTTAAGCTGATTCATAATCAAGTCTATAATGATTATGATCAGCTTGTTGTGGGCTGATTAATTAACTAAACAATGTTACTTTAGAGTGGTAAGGTGAGCTATCATATATGCTATCATTTCTTTGAACGTTGTTGCATGGCAACATGGTTCTAAAGCTTGCTGTGCTAACCCTGTTGCAAGCTGCTAAATCTGTAACATTACAAGCTGTTACTGTTGCGCCTTTGGAAGTTGCTACCACTGTGTCTTTGCTTTCATTGCTCTTATGAGAATCATACACATCTCTCACACAAGGACATCACGATAGTGTGTCTTTGCTTTCATTGCTCTTATGAGAATCATACACATCTCTCACACAAGGACATCACGATAGTGATCAATTGCTCAAGTTGCTTTCGTTCTTCTAAAGTTGGTGACAAACATGCGTGTTAGCATGCATACTTTCACAACAATCCCATTAAATGTTCAATTTTTTACTTAAATTATTGGGAAATTGAACAGCCCACGTCGAACCATTCAACACGCGAAATTCTAATTTAAAAATGTGTGGTATTTTTTTTTTTTGAAAAGAAAAATGTGTGGTATTCCGATTCTCAAATGCAAAAATCTCCATGTTTCACGTGTAACCAGTTATAGTGAGGGTGGTCAATTTCATGAGAAATGATGGTGGTCATATCTCTGGAAAATCAAAGCCATATATTGAAAATATGTATTTGCCCAAACATATGTCTTGAAAGAATAGTAGATATTTTTGGAAGATATGAAGAAAAAAAGGAATCATCTCTAGAGAGACAACGTGTTTCTGCATTCAAAAGTTGTTTCACATTTGTATTGCCAGCGAGTAGGGACTAGGGCTAAATCAAGAACTCTATATTTTGAAGGAAAAATTACAGGAAATCTACATTAGATTTATCATTTTATAGGCGAAAACATCCTTAAAAAGTTAATTGTTAAGTAATAGAAGGATTAAACTGATAAATTTTTTTAAAATTTAGAGACTAAAATAATTTCTGCCATTTCTATCTATGAATTAAATTTAAGATTATTCCGAAACAGTTTAAACACTACCATTTTTATAAAGGGATATTTGGGGAAAAAATTACGATGCACATATTTTAATACAGAATGCGATTGTACACAATATTTATGGATATAATTGCTAGAACTATTGTATTCTATCTATGAATCAAATTTGAGACAATTATCAGATAGTCGAAAAATAAGTATATTTATAGGGGATAATAAGCGGATATAGGATAAAATTACGAGACACGTATTAATGCAGAATTCGATTTTACTCAATATTTTTGCAAACAACTGCTAGAAGTATGTGTGCTATTATATTTATGAATTGAATTTGGGACCATTCCACGACAGTTGAAAAATTAGCTTTTTTATAGGTAAAAAAAAGATATTTGGGGAGAAAATTATAAGACTTATATTTCAATACAAAACGTAATTTTATAGAATATGTTTACACAGAACTACTAAAAACAAGTTATTATGTTTATGCATCTTATATGAGACCATTATCAGACAATAAAAAAATTAACATTTTTATAGGTATAATAAAGGGATATTTAGGGGAAAATTACAATGAGTATATTTAAAATTAGAATACAGTTTTCAACAATATATTGCTTAGAATTGTTAGAATTACTATATCCTATCTATAAACCAAATTTAGGACAATTGTGAGATAGTCGAAAAATAAGTATTGTTATAGGATATTACGGAGAAAAATACAAGGCGTACATTTTAATTTAGAATGCGATTTTATATAAAATTTTTGCTGTAACTACTAGAAATACTTTATTCTAGTTATCAATTAAATTTGGGACTATTCCAAGCCAATAAAAAAAATTAGCACTTATATTTTATAATGAAAGGATATTTTGGAAGAAAATTCGAGTTTCATATTTCAATACAGAATGTGATTTTATATAAAGTTATTGCACAACACTACTAGAACTATTATATTTTATCCGTGAATCAAATTTGGGACCATTCCGAGAGAGTTGAAAAATTAGTATTGTTAAAGGTTATAAAGAGTTAGGATTTTCTCTTATCTTGATTTTTTACCTGACCTCAATACCTATATTTAAAAATAATAAAAATAAATAAATAAAAGCAATATATCCTACCATTGATTACAAATGTCACAATATCTGAGGTCAGAAGAAATATTGAGATAGGATCCTAATTCGGTTATAATAAAGGGATATTCAGCAAGAAATTTACAATATGTATATCTCAATGCAGAATGTGATTTTACGTAATATTTTTGTATAGAACTATAAAAAATACTCTATCTTATTTACGAATGAAATTTGGGACTACTCCGAGTTAGATGAAAAAAATTATTACTTCTATATGTTACAACTGGGGCAAACATTACATGTCACATTTTTCAATGGATAATGTCATTTTACACAGTTTTTATATAAAGCTACTACAAATACTCATTGAATCAAATTTGAGGTCATTCTGATAATCGAAAAATAAATATTTTTATAGATTATAATAAATGGATATTTATAGAGAAATTTACAGTGTACATATTTCAATATATAATACGATTTTACATGGTAATTTTGCATAGAACTTTTAAAAATATTATATTCAATTTGTGAATTAAATTTGGGGTAATCATGAGATAGATGAAAAAATAGCATTTTTATAGGTATAATCTTTTGAAACTTATAATTAATAACAACCTCAATAAATTATGGATACAATTAATATAAAAAAATGGAAATATTAAATATGAAGAACCTGTTATGTATCAAATTACACTAGGCCTAAACAGGCCCAAAAATGTAGAAATATCAAAGAAAACCCAATGAGCGAAAGAAGTTAACAAACGACAGTACAACGAATGGGCCCAATCTAGCGGCCATGAAAGAAAAAGCTGTTTACCAACGACCAATATGTAAACATTTGAAGAAGTCAAGTATCACCACTTACCAACGATCTAGTCACAGGTCGTTGGACATCAAGCTCGCAGGCCACGCAGCTTGAAGACCCAATCAAAGGAAAAATCCTGGGAATATAGGGATTACATTCGGTCAACTGGGAGACTCTCAATCAATCTGAAATTCCCTGATCCAGCGATTGTATTAATTCAAATCATGACTGCTAGGGATATAATTTCGTCCTTAATTTATGTAATTAGATCCATATAAAACAGGATGACTCCAGCCTCTTCACACTATAAAAGGACGGATCGTCACTGTTAGAAAAGATACCAATTTTTTTCAAAAAAAGCATACATAAGCCAGTTCCGCAACTATATTAAGCAAGGTCGACTTGAATATCAAGAACAATGGATCTAGGCATTCTCTTAAGCCGAACTACTTTAAAAATCTTTTGAGTTGATCTTTTTATCCATTTTTATCCCTAAAATCATAGTTAATCACTGTTATTTCCGTTGACCATATTTACACGTCAATATTTTGGCGCTAGAAGAAGGTCTTGAACCTCCGCTTTCGGTAAGAAATAACATTCTTAGCTTTAAAATTCTTATTTCAAGAAAAAAAAAACTTTCCAGAATCAATGGCAAGAGGCGTAGGGACCTGCTCCGAGCCGTGCGAAGTAGAGATGTGCCCTCAGTTGAAGGACCTTCGGAGACTTCTCATCAAACTACAGCCCCACCGATTGTACCAAACGCACCCATCGACCGATGGTTAGCCCGCCCATCACAAATCTGCAAGCAAATCAACTCTACCCTCAGATGGAGCCTCGAAGCCACGATTAGCTAGCCCGTCTAGTCCCACAGACTTTAGCAAATGGATAGAGAGGCAGGCCGAACTAGAGAGAATGGTGGCAGAGATGTCCTGCGGCTACCATATCTTGTTACAGAACCACCTTCCTCATGAGCAGATCGTGGAGAGCACCTCACCACCGCGTCCTGGTGGGGACGGCACAAATCATCCCGCCCATTATTCCAATGAGCAGAACCCCCGCAAAACGATGTCCAGCGAGGGGAAATTTCCTTTCACTCGGCCAACACTTCCAGACAAGCAAGAGCGGGACGTGACGAGCAACGAGAGAGACCTCATCGTACTAGCCTCGTAATGCATGTAAATGCCAGCGAAGAAAGGTATGTAGAGCTTAACGGGGATCGGCGAAGCGCCTCTGCGCACATCATATCTCAACAACCCAGGCAACGCTCTGAAGCACAAGGCCAACGGCCTGACAGGAGCAATGATAGGAATGCCCGCCACGCGGTACCGGCTGCTGGGATCCTTTGGGGCCAAAACGCTGGACCGAACTCAATAAAAGGAGATCGCCAAATAAGGGAATACGAAGGTCACCTAATTGATACAATCAACCTTACAGGAATACAGCGCCGCCTCCAGCGTATCAATGATAACCCCTTCAGCCCGCGGGAACCAGGCTATATTGTAACGGCTGGACCTATTGGAACAACAGCTAGGAAGAGCAGAGCCTGCCGATAGGTACATAGAGCGAAGCCCATTCAGTTGGGAAATTGACAATGAACCGTTGCCAGAACGCTTTAAGATGCCCAACATTCCCCTCTACCAAGCGTCCAGTGATCCCTTTGATCACTTAGACGCCTATAACGTATAGATGAACCATTCTTGACCAATAGCAGGGTCAAGTGCCAGTGCTTTCCGGCCATCTTAGGGGAAAATGGCTGAAGTGGCTCCCTACAAGCAACATAACCAACTGGAACCAATGCCAGGAACTTTAGTGCAAGTGGGAGATTGTTGGGATTTACGCCCTAAAGCATGTAATTGTAAATGGTTAAAGACTTAATAAGAATTATTCAGATTATCATTCAAGTTTATAAATGTTTTTTATTCAGTAATACATTCATATTATGCAAGAACATCCTAGATTGCAAGATGTAATCTCATAATGAGTATATGATGGTCATATACATAGATGATTCATTTTGAGACATGCAATCTAAAAAGTCCTTAGAGAGCAAACAAAGCTGGGTATTTTGTTTGTGATTGATCTACTGTCGCGGTCCATTCTGTAAAGTACGGTGGTCTTATCCTAGACTGCTCATGTAGTTGACACGAGAATGGAGACACCTTATATGATGAGATCATACAGGAATGGGCCACGATTTATATGAATCTCTCACCAAGATCCGTTAGTAGATGAGATTCATATATAATCGATAAATGATGGCTATTTATAGGCGATCTTAATCCTAAGTGTCTTATCTACTCCTTCAGGATGGATCGTGGCTTTTGATTTACCATGAGTAAGGTTGATGTGAATCTCGACCAATACCTCCGTATCTTGGAGTTGCGGTTTGGCTTGTGGCTGGAAAGGTTTGAACACAATAGTGGAATCCACTCCTTCTTGATTGAAGTAGATGAGTAGTTCCCTTAAGGGTTGATTTGGGGCTTGAACGATTATGAGCGCTCTCCTTCTTCCATGAGGAACATGATTTAATTGTTCATTAGAGAATCAATAGTACTTAAAGGAAAAGATATTTCTGGAGGGGTATAATGGACTTTATGACCCAGCTCTAGTTATGAACTATATGTGGAGGATCACACTATATACAATTAGCTATATCAATGGACACTGAGACTTCAGATTGTATAAACACGACTACAATTCTGAGAGTACAGCCTCGGATTTTTAGTGGAATAACTCCGAGGTTAATAATCGTGAAATATTAATTAAAGAGTTTTAATTAATATTACTAAGTATTATTGGAGCTTAAAACTGTGGGTCCATTAGGTCCCCTTGCTAACCCTTGTGGTTGTTGGTAACGAGAGTCACGGTAGATTAATTGAATGGTCCAATTAATATTATTACGAAAGTAATATGATTTAAATAAAAAAGAATAATTAAATAATGTGATTATTTAATTAATTAAATATTTAATAAAATAATAGAAATTTTTAATTATGAATTATTAATTTTATTTATTAAATATAAGGTAATGTGATTAAATAATGATCAGAACAAAAGAATTAAAATAATTTGATTATTTTAAAAGTCATAATAGTCAATTATTAAACTCTCTAGGGAGACTAAAATAAAAAGGGATTAGGAATCCTATCTTGACTTGGTCAAAATTAAAACCCTAAAGACCTAGTATATAAGAGTTATATATTAGGAAAAATAAACCTAACGCATAAGTGAAGAAACAAGAGAATTTGGCCACCACCAAAAGAGAGAAGAAATAGAAAAGTTTTTTTTTTTTTTTTTTCTGACCTTTACTTGCAAGGGGCGGCCGGCCATAGGAGAAGAAGTTCTCTATCCGTTTCTCACGTGTCCTCCATCTCTTGCCGTGACGTGCCCACACACACGTTGTCAGACCGCGGGTCATAGCTTGGAAGATCTGGTAGTAGATCGAGGAATCAGAAAAATCAAAATAAAGAAAAATGTATGTAGTTTCTAAAGTCTTTTTCGCGTATATACAGGAACTCGTTCCTGATTGAAAAATAGTTTTTCAAATGAAAAGAAAATTTTTGAAACCTAATTCCGCATGTTATACCGATAATCAAATGTTTTCTAAAACTCCCTTCACTATATCCACATGGAAGAAGCCTTCGAACCCAAGAAACACCCACGAAAGATCGGAGCAGGAGCCCGCAGACAGGAGCATGCAGAAGGAAAATGAAAAAGGTAACGACAATAATGGTAGCAACCGGAATAAGGGCTCGCATAGGGATGACACCTAATGAGCCAGGTAACCAAGAAGGGCAAGAAACAACGAGGATGTACGAAGGAGTGGAGGTCGCTACTAGACTCTATCACAATTGTCCGATTAAGCACGGAGAGAAACATGAAAGAGTTTGGGAAATCACCTCTCTTAAGGACACCAGGTACGGGCTAGGAATCTGGACAAATTTTGCTGTACCACAATGAAACGAGGCATCGAACACCAACTATTCAGAGCTAAAAGATGCAATCGAGGACTTGGTCCGAATGGATGACTATGAGACTATGTCGTATATTGCAGAGACCGTTCGCACAGCAGTAGTCCGCAGAGGGTCAGTGTGTAGGGAAGTCCATTCTCGGGGAAGCCCATTGTGAAACTCGTCCGCCACTATACATAAAGGTCCACAACCTGTAGGGACATCAAACAAGTCATTGGCACGCTATGTGAGAGACGTCTATCATCCCACAACTGAAGCGCCTACATCCAATAAAGAGCTTACGAAGCGAGACAAGATAGCGGAAGATATAACTTTCCACAAGCACCGACATGAGAGGTGTGCACTGGCCACACAATGACACCATCGTTGTAAAAGCGACTATCGGAGGGAGAGCTGTACATCAGACTATGGTCGACAAAGGTAGCTCAGTGAACATCATGTATAAGGCCGAACTCGAAGGAATGAGGCTGAGCCAGAATCATCTACAACCCGTAAGAGAACCACTGTACGGCTTCACGAGGGATTTCGTTATCCCTCTAGGGTTAATCGTCTAACCTTTCGCCTTGGGAGAACCAGGACGCCAGGCAGCTTCCATAGAAACCTTTCTCATCATCGACCATACGACGACCTACAATGCCATCCTAGGGAGACCAGCTCTCAATAACCTGGAGGTGGTCCTTTCTAACCAAACACCTGACCCTCAGATTCCCAACCACAATGGTATAGGAAGCGTCCGTGGGGACAAGAGATGGCCAGAGCATGCTACAAAGGGGCCGTCAAGATGGGGGCGTTGGGAGTAAAGTTGGGGGACTGGAGTAAGCGAACTTCGAATGGGAACGCAAACTGGGGATCCCTTCTCCCCTCCAACCTCCGGAGCTTGACAACGACATCGATCCCAAAGTAATAAACGAAAATGAAGTGACTAGCCCCGTTGAGAACTGGAAGAAGTATGGATAGATGAACTGAGGCTAGAGAGGACGCTGAAATTTGGGGCAAATTTGACTCCAACCGAAAAAGGATAGTTGTTCACTTTCCTAAAAGGAAACCTTAACGTCTTTGCATGTACACATAGTGCATGGTGGAAATCAGCCTCGAGGTAATGGCGCACAGATTAATATAGACCTGGCCTTCAAGCAGTCAGGCAGAAGTGGAGAACCATGAATGCTGAGAGATATGCAGCCTTAAAAGAAGAAGTCGACAAACTCCTGACCAATGGATTCATCAGGGAATCCCATTACCCAGCTGGCTCGCCAACCAGTATTAGTAAAAAGGAAAAAACAACAAGTGGAGGACCTGTGTAGATTTCACCGACCTCAACAGAGCATACCAAATGACAGTTTCCCCCTGGAGCACGTACTAACAGTTAAGTCAACATGATGTTTGCTAACCAAATAGGAAAGAAAATGGAAATATACGTGGATGACATGCTCATAAAGTCAATTAAGGTAACCGATCACGTTACACCCTGAAAGAGATGTTCCAAGTGCTAAAACACTATCAAATGAAACTTAACCCCTAGAAGTGCGCTTTCGAAGTTGCCTTTGGAAAATTCCTTGGCTTCATGGTGAATCAGAGAGGAATAGAGACAAACCCCAAAAACATCAAGGCCCTGCGCGAGATGTAGTCACCCACGAAACCAAAGCACGTTCAAAGCTTCAATGACAGGTCGCGGCCCTTAGCAGGTTTTTCTCGAAATCAATGAACAAATATGTCCCTTTTTTTAACGTCCTAAAAGGGAATAAGAGATTCGAATGGACAGAGGAATGCGAGCTCATTTTTTCAGAAACTAAAAGAATATATGGGGCGAGCTCCATTGCTATCAAAACCTCAAGATGGGAAAAGCTTATCATCTACCTGGCAGTGACCTAGCACGCCATAAGCATGATTTTATTTGAGAGAAGAATAAAATACAGTTACTGGTCTATTACGTGAGTAAAAGGCTGCAAGACGCGAAAAACAGGTACCTATCGATGGAGAAACTCTCATATCACCTGATAATGCTTCAAGGAAGTTACGCCCGTATTTCTAAGCCTACAGCATCGACATGCTCACTAGTTACCCTTTGAGACAAGTCTTGCAAAAGCCCGACACTTCAGGAAGGCTGCTAAAGTGGGCGATAAAGCTAGCGTAATATGACATGGAATACAAGAGTGGGCGTGGCGATCAAAGGCCAAGCCCTCGTAGAATTCATGATGGAGTTCACGGGCTTGGAAGAAGGGACTTACTGGGAAGGGCCTCAACAAGTAAATCCCCTTCCCACGGCAAGCGAGCGAGATGTACCTAAATCCCCACCATGGGAATTGTACATTGATGGGTCTTCATGTGAAGGAAAGGTCGGAGCTGGAATCCTATTGATAAGCCCGAAAGGACACAAGATCCATTGTGCCTTACGTTTTGGTTTCACAGCATCTAATTGTAGGAACCATTTTGTTCCGTTTATTGGTTACGCCAGCGAATATAGGGTTTAAAATTTTTATACAGATCGAAAAGCGATCTATGACCAGTAAAACTTTGGAACAATTAAATTAATATATATATATCACATATATATATTTATTTATTTTTACATACAGGAAATTGTAATCAATTAAAGAAAAAATGATTAAGGACCATACCATCGTTGGAGGTTCCTTCGTATTTTTCTGCTGCTCCTTGTCTGAACCACTACGTCTTCCTTGCTATGTCGGGGGGTACTAGTAACATGCTGTGGGTGCGTCGCGTCGTTAGGAATAGTGAAGAGGTTAAATGAAGAAGAGTTGGAGAGATGCTGTATCTCTCCGGTCAATTTTTCTTTTTCTGTATCTTTTACGTACAAACACTTTGTAACACAAATAATTTGGTTCAATCGTTTTTCATATTAAAAACTCCTTTTTAATACACACACATACACAAACACACACACACACACACCACACACACACACACACACCACACAACACACACACACACACACACACACACACACACACATATATATATATGTCTCATTTAACTGAATGAAGTAATCAATAACGTTTGAATTTAAAACTCTTTAAATTCAAAAAATATTTATTTATTTTATTTTATTTAACAAATGAGATAATCCTATTATCTCTCTATTCAAGATAAAATATCAACTATAACCCTCATCTTATGGCTAATTACATAATTAAATAATCTCATTATTTAATTGTCATAATTGCTATTATTAATTAATTGAATAATCACATTACTCAATTACTCCTGACACTTGTCACTTTTGCAAACACTATTAATTGGACTATCCAATTAATTATATGTGACCCTTGTTACCTAAATGGATTGGGCTAGCAAGGGGACCTAATTGGACCATAATATTTTGAGCTTCGCTAATCCTCGAAATCATTAATTAAACTCTTTAATTAATATTCATGATTATCACCTCCGGGTGTTATTCCACTAAAAATCCAAAGTTGCACTCTCTCAATATAGCGTTTTTTACACAGACCGATATCACTCGGTGTCCATCGATTATAACTATTACATATAGTGTGACCCTCCACAGTAGTTCATAATTAGAGTTGGGTCATAATGTCCGTTATACTCCTCTAATTACATATATCAAGGTGACAGATCTAGAGCTGTAGACATTGGCAGTACTCGCCTACCTGGGAGCTGACGAGCTCCTCAAATCAGCGGAGCCAATAAAGACACTCAAGGTGGAATCCCTCACGAACCTGAGTACAAAAACTGACATAACTTGCCTACCTGAGAAGCTCATCAGCTCTCAAACCAGTACTGTCAGTACTCACGGACCCCTCCCCCGGGAACTTCACGAAGAAGAGCGAAAGTTGACACCCACGGGGTGTTACCCATCAGGTTTTTATTCCTGCTCATTTATATATTTAAATCCATATAATTGATATGCCGTTCAGTGTGGTTATGAAAGGGCAAATCAAAATTTCAATTAGAAAAATGAGTCAAATGTTAAAGTAGGGAACATATTGAAAATAGAGAAACAAGGTCCTTAAAAACATTGGCAAATTCTCAAAACAACGACAAAGAAGAAAAACAGAAAAGTGTGCGCTGATTAATACAGCAAGCGTAAAAAACATAAACCATCAGCCGACCACTTGGAGAGCTCTCGCTTTCTGGAAGGATTGGGTCAGCCGTGGGCAGGAAGATCCTCTAAATTGAAGGCCGCGTTATCTACCTGCATCTTGTCTCCATCCCTAGGAGGACCTCAACAACACCCTCTCTTTGGTCACTTACCCTTTGTGGTCTGCACCCATCTCCACGGCTCGCAGGACCTGAAATTATCAACCAGTTCGCCCGGTAGTAGGACCAAGGAAATCATAGTCCTGATTGGGGTACTGTAGCCAGATGCTGTACATGAGGTCATTTTGGGCACTTCAAACGTTTTCTCTTCTTATTCTCCAACTCGCCAGCATCTGAGCAAGCTCGCCGAATTTCTTAGCAAGACCGTCGTCGGACTACTTAACCTTCTCTTCCAGCTCACGGATCTTACTTTGGTGCTCCGCTAAAGACTTCTCCAGGCTGGCCCTTTGCCTCTCACGCTCCGCTCCGGCAACGAACTCCTTCTTAGCGGCCTCAAGCTCTCCGCTGAGCCTCTTTTTCTTCGCTTCGGAGGCGAGCTCTTTCCTGGCAATCTCCAGCTCCTCGTTGAGCTCTTTATTTCTGCCTCACTCCTCTCAGCCTTAAGCATGTCATTGTAAGCAAGGCAAGTAGTTTGAAAAGAGAGAAGAGTAAGGACGCAAAAAAAAAAAAAATGAAATGATAAGAGGAACTTTTTTTACTCACCATGAGGCCGTAGCACATCAAGGAAAGGTGGAGTCATTTCCATATCATCCTCCAAACGTCTGCTCAAACTTGGTGTAAGATAACTCCTGAAGGCAACGGAATATGGTCCAAGAATGCTATCGCATTAGGGCCAACAAACGCATCAGAAGGAGCAGCTTCGGACACGACGACTTTGAGTGAGTGCAAGAGGTTTCCTTACAGACTGCTCCCGAACACAATATAAGAATCGGGGGTCCCTATTTCCCTTACCAATGACAATAGGGGTGACTGGAGGAAGAGACGGCAGCGACGAAAGTCCACTACTCAAGTTAGATGTCCCCATTTTGTGCTTCTTTGAGGGGGCGATGGACAGAGGAGTGCCAGTTTTCCCCTTAATCTCGGGGCATTTCCTAGTGGTCAGTTCCCTAACTTCCCTTGGACCATATTCTGCATGTTTGCTTGTAGTTCTATTTGTTATTTTCGGGCTCGCTTATGAGCAGGCTCCAGAGTTAGCTGGTCGGACTCTGTTTCCTCGTCCTTCAGGATTGTGGAAGGTGCATCAACGATTTCCTAAATATCTGCTCCACGTCCAGTTCCTGAACCACGTTGGGATTTCGGCACAAGCCCAAAACCCACCAAGAGCTTCTCGGTGACAATCCTAAAATTGGCAGGGTCTTTCGCGTGTGAGAGCAATTTAAGAAGACCGCTGAGCACCGCCTTCTCCTCCTCACTGAGCGTAGGACTTCGACCTGCACCACCTGCGCAACGAAGAAGAATAACACGTGTAAACAGGGAAGAGACTAGATTAAACAAGACATCTCATCAGAAAACCAACTTACGAGGTGACAGAACGAAACGTTTATGTTTGACGGACTCGATTTCGGGGCCCTTAATATAAAATAGATCGTTTTATAGTCCCATACATTGGACTTAATGTCCAACTGCAACAACTTCAGTAATCACTTGCCCGCGTTGAGAGATAGTATACCCCATCATGCTGAGCTTTACTAGATGGTTTCTTAGAAAATGGGCATTCTTTAACAAGAAACAATGTCTGATAATATTGTCAGTTGGAGAACCAACCCTATTGTTCCTAAAAATGAGGTAAAAGGATATTAGCCGGGTATATGCAATGAGAGTAAGTTGCATCGGAGTAAGCTCGAGCAGATTCAGGAGGCGTATGAGGAATTGGGGGAGAGGAAATCTCAGCCCAACGATGAGATGGTGCGAGCTGATCGCCACGTAGCTTAGAGAAGGATAAGCTGGTCCATCCGATGCCCTGGGGATCAGCACCCTGTGGCCCTTAGGAAGGTGAAAAGTATGCTTTAAACTATTAGGTCGAGTATTTTCTAGGTTGGCTAATTTCGTGCAAAACACTATTTGGTTGTAATTGGTTTGGGAGCTTTCGTTGAAGGCATCAAGATCATCGATTCATTTTGTAAGCTGCTCTCAATCTCACAAAGGTTTTTAAAATTTCACACACTCACAACATATCAGTCATTATGTTTCTAGACATCTCATTCATCATTGACATGATATATGGTGCATAGTTCATTGTATTGCATTCATATGTTATGTTCTGCAAATGCATCCTATAGATGGTCCTATATCTCCATCTTCCTATCCAAATTGCAAAGTGTGTTCTTCACGAAAGTTGTTGGCCTATGTGTGTGTTACTTATGTAAATTTTTCAGAATTTTCTGAGTAGCACTTCTTTAGATAATAGCTAAAAACCTGACACAGGTCAGTGTAGAAAACTGCACCCGACCCATTTTGTGTGGCAAGCCGACCCGTGGCTCTTCCTATATAAAGGTCACTTTGTCTTTTCATCATAAACTAGAAAAAAAAACTCTAGCAGCTCCCTCTCTTCATGCTCTCTTAACTCCAATCTCTCAAAACTCACCCATTCTCTCTTGTATGTCCATGGAATCAAATTAGAGACTTGTGGTAAGTTGTTTCTTTTATATGTTGAAGTTGTTTTATGCTTTATTTCATTTAAATCTCTTTGTTGTTGTGAATGAGAGTTAATGGAGTTTTTATAGATTGATTGGAAAGCTTGTAAGTTTTATGTATAATGCATGATAAGGGATTTAGGAAGTTGAATTAGTACTTAGATAAGTTTATGTTGTGATTTAGAGTAAATTTGTCTTGCTTGAATGAATTATACCTCTATCTCACATGTGTTTAGTGGATTGGTACTAATCTAGGTTGGATCAAGAGTGTTAGTTGTTGTTATAATAATTTGCTTGTTGCTAGAATCACATTCATATAAAATTTGAATTCACATGTTGGCTGCCTTGTAGAGTTCATGCATTGAATATGTTTATTTCATGACTTGAAAGTGTTGAATTTGTTGCAAAATTTGTTAGGTATTAAAATGTGTTTATGCTAAGTGTTATTAAGTAGATTGTGTGCACTAATTCACTTAGCATCATAGGCTGTATTGGTCATGCATCCTAATTGTATCTTCTGCATCATTGAACACTTAGACCATAATTCTTTGTGTTATTGGAAGAGCTTGTGTGACTTTGGTGAAGTCTTGTGAACGAGCTCAAGGTTTGCTTCTTGTGGAAAAGTTGCATTTGTGTGGAATTTCACTAGTTGGCTCTTGCGATACGATAGGTGTAGGCTCACGCCAATAGGAGTGTGAATTTTAGGACAGCTTGAGGATATACGTTTAGTCACCTAGTGGATCTTGCGAGATTATTAGGTAAAAGGCCTGCGAGTAGACTAGAGCGGGATAGTTCAAGAAGTGTGAGTCTTGTAATTTCAACTTGAGGGTGTACTGCATTTATCACTAGTGGATTGTCCATTAAATGGCCAAGAGTGGTCCCATGGTTTTTGATCCCTTGCTGGAAGGGGTTTTCCATGCTAAAATTCTTGTGTTGATTTTGTTTATCTCTTCCGCATTTGTTATGTGTTTATAATTCTTGAATTGATTTAATTAAATTGTTAGTAATCAAAAAGAACCTATTCACACCCCCCCCCCCTCTAGGTTCATATTAGACCGTTACACTTAAACTTTCACAAACCTACCAAGTCCTCCATCTTAATTACGGAGGAAAGAAACGAGAAGTCGAGGACAGCTAGGGAGGGGTCATCCACTACCTCAACTCCAGCTACGGCCCCCTCATTCTCATCATGGTCTCCTGAAGTGGAAACCTCAGCGGGCTCCCCTTGGTCCCTTCTAGCCTCCACGTGACCAGAAGTAGAGGACCCTGTGACCTCACTTCTACAGATCGTAGTGGCCTTATCACCCGAGTCCACGGCCTTTTTACGAGACATGAACCACTCATACTTGACCACTACGTCATTAAAAGGATGAGACCTGCGGTCTTCTACATCGGGGGAACCACCGGTATCGGCTTCGTGACGCTCCTGATCGCTCGAACTAGACATCTACACCAAGAGATGGGCGAGTTAGTAAAAGAAAGGTCTAAAACACTTACGGTAACCTAGAACACTAAAGATTAGAAGTGTCACAATGCCATGACCAATTCTCTCGGGAATTAACAAAAACAAAAATAGAAAGTCCACTGTCTCTAAACCCCCGCTGGCGAATAAGAAGAATCTATAGAAACTAGAAAGGGGACGAGATAACTTACTAGGAAAAGGCGAAACGTGATGTGCACTAGCGGAGAAGGAAATGGCCGCAAGAAGTTGACCTCTTTAATGTCGGAGATAAAAGCTCGAGCCGCTGAAGAACTCGGTGAAGTTCAATCTCACTTATAAAAGAAAACAAAGAGACCTGGAGAAACTACTTTTTAAAAACTAATAGAGAATGAAGAGAGGGAAGGAAAATCGCTCTATAGAGCCAAAGAAGTGGTCGTCGGATCAAAGCAATGATGACTTAATGAAAGATCGACAATCCAGATCCAACTCAGAGACACGACGGGGTACTCGAATGATGGCTGATTTAACGCATATTTAATACGATGGACAACATAGCGGTTGACATGAAGTCTCCTACCCACCAGAAGAGTAATCGCCTTCAAAATCTGGAATCAACGACCTCGAAGAGCGACTCATGAACTTCCTCACAAACAAGCTTAGCAACTCTTTGAAAACACAGCCCACAGGAAAAAAATCTATTAGCTTCTACCGCGAGATTATCGAGCTAGAAGCTGGGGGACTAATGTTATGTGTCAAATTACACCACGCCCAAACAGGCCCAAAAATGTGAAAATATCGAAGAAAACCCAATGAGCGAAAGAAGTCAACAAATGATAGTACAACGGATGGACCCCAATCCAATGGCCATGAAGGAAAAAGCTGTGTACCAATGACCAACATGTAAACACTCGAAGAAATCAAGTATCACCTCTAATGATCTGGTCACAGGTCGTTGGACATCAAGCACGCAGGCCATGCAGCTTGAAGTCCCAATCAAAGGAAGAATCCCGGGAATATAAGGATTGTATTGGGTCAACTGGAAGACTCCCAACTCAAATTTTTTGATCCCAGCGATTGTATTCAATTCAAATCACAACTTTTAGGGATATAATTTCGTCCCTAATTTATGTAATTAGATTCCATATAAAATAGGATGACTCCAGCCCCTTCACACTATAAAAGGGACGGATCACACTGTTAAAAAGGTTACTAATTTTTTTAGAAAAAGCATACATAAGCAAGCTCCGCAACTACATTCAGCGAGTTCGACTTAAATACCAAAAACAGTGGATTTAGACATCCTCTTAAGCCGAACTACTTTAAAAATCTTTTGTGTTGATCTTTTTATCCATTTTTATTCCTCAAATCATAGTTAATCACTGTTATTTCCGTTGACCATATTCACACGTCAATAGAACCCTAATCCAACCCAAAGAAAAATTAATTGCAAACCAACTCAAAGTAAACTAGTACCAAATTTAAGCTATCTCCAATCAAAAGACAGAGTGGAAAAAATTTATGGAGATTTTTGTTGATGCTAGTTTGGTAATTCAAAATATATATGGTGTTCATGTAGTAGTATATGTATGATCCATCTTTACCTTCCTGATTCTCATCCTGTAATGAATTTAGCATTATTTAGAACCCACATAATTACTAACAGAGAATGAAAACGAAAGGAAATTGAGTTTAGTGGAAAAAAAATAAGGAGTAATCGGAATTGAATTACGTAATTGTATTTCAATGCCTAACCAATTTGATTACAAACATACCCATATTTATATAACATGTGGAATAATTACTGGATGGAATTTTTAGAAAAAAAATATGTTTACTCTTTGAATAGTAGGGTTTCTTTTAGCAAAAACTTAGATGAGTGTATATAACCCTTTAATGAACACTAACATTCATTAAAAGTCAATTAAGTTCTTTTTTCTCTTATTAGGTTCTTGATTGTGAAACATAACCTTAATGCAAAAATAATAGACATGATAGCCGGCCAAAAGTTGAAGCAATAGACGCGATTCAATATATATCCATTATTGGAGTCGTTATCTGGTGGATGTCTTCTCAAGTTCTTTTCAGGCATGGGACCACCAAATTTTTTTTTTTTTTAAGGAAAAATTCATTACTCAAACATGAACACAACCTAAAAGCACGACAAGAAAATCAGCCCTCAGCACATTTGTGATTGACTGACTGATGGGACCGCCAATATTGATAATACATAATAATAATAATAATAATAATTACTGTATAGTATCTATATAGTTACTGGAGCAATAGTGAGAAAATAATTTATTTTAAAAATTTTAAACTTTTTATTTTTATGGACTTTTGGATTGAACTTTGATAATTGACAAGTAACTACAGTTTGACCAAAAAAAAAAAAAATTATAATAAAATACCTTAATATTTAGTTCTTATCGTTATGAGATTGTATTTTTACTTAAATTATAATAGAGTACCTCAGATAATTCTCAATTGGTTTCTAATGTAATATAAAATATCAATTTTTGATCTAATTTTATTTTTTTAACTCATATAACCCCTAACGTTTTTAAAATACATTAATTTAATATTTATAACAAAATTTTGACAATTAAACCTAATATAAAATATAAACAGGTTATTTTGTATTTTTATTAAATTATTAAATTAGAATAATACTTTACCCTTTAATTTTTTAATAACTTTATTTATTTCGATAGTCTAATAAATATTAATATATGTATAAAAGTTTAATTTTTTTAAAAAACACTTATAATAATTAAATAATAAAATAAACATGATAAAATTTATTAAAAATAAAAAATCTTAAAAGTAATATGATTTGTTAAAATAAAATAAAATAAAATTTAAGATTGAATAATTATAAAATTCAAAATTTAGTAATCTAATATCCCCCCACACACACACACTATATATATATATATATATATATATAATAAGTTTATATATATAAAGATTTTATTATTATATTTTAATTTTATAATATAATAATAAATGCATGTATATATATTGTAATTCTATTATAATATATATATAATGTATATACTGTATAATATACTAAAATATGTATATATAATATTTTTAATTTTAATTTTTTTTTGTTAAACTTGGAGTTTTATAAGTATTTAATTTGAATTTTATTTTTATTTTAATAAATGACGTTACTTTTAAATATTTTTAATTTTAATAAATTTTATCATATTTATTTTTTATTTAATATTTTTAATTACTTAAAAAATAATATAAATTTTATAACAAATAATAATTTCTTATTGAGTTATCTAAAAGACTAAATTGTTTAAATGTAAAATAGGTTAAATTTTTATAGTATTTTTATTTTTATTTTTAATAAATTTAATTATATTTATTTTTAATAAATTTAATTATTTTATTTAATCCTTTTTAAGTATTTTTAAAAAAATTAAAATTTATAACGTATATCAATTTTTATTAAACTGTGAAATATGAAAATTGTTAAAAAGTTAAAGGAAAAAGCATCATTCTAATTTAATAATTTAATAAAAAAAAAAAAATTATCAATTTATACTTTATATCAGATTTTTGTCAAAAGTTTTAGTTATAAAGATTAAATTAATGTATTTTAAAAAGTTAGGGACCGTATGAGTTGAAAAGATAAAAATATATCACAAAGTGATATTATAAAATATATTATGGACCAAATTGGTAATTATTCAGAGTACTCTACTGTAGTTTAAGCAAAAGTGCAATCTCATTGCAATATGACCAAATGTCAGGATATCTTATTGTAATTTGCCCAAACAAAATAAGCAGTTACATGTTACCTTGGCACTGCCTAAGTCATCCCAGAGCCGAAGAATTGCTGCAGTGGAAGATATTAAGCCTGGGTTGTTGTCAATAAGCTCCACATTTTTGCTTGTTATATTCTGACCCAGTAGAAAGAATATGTGGACCAATACCACGTGTACCCCTGAACTAACAGTCCCATTTTCCAAGTATTCTTCTGTCTTTGGCAATTGCCCAGAAGCAAACCATTTTGCTTCAACTAAAAATGCATTGCACAAACTTGCTCACTGTAGCAAACAATACAAAAGCATCATGCTTCTTGAAACTGAAAATGTTAATTAAAATTAGTTAATGAAAATTTAATTATATATAATCATATTACTGGATAGTTTTTTTGTACTATAGTTGATATATGTTATATGTAATGTACCGCTTTTCGTAGGGAGTGTACAGGGTTATATCCATGCTCCTTGAATACTTTGTTACTGATGAATACTTTGTTACTGATTTCATCAGTGATATCATTAAGAGCTTCGAAACATATCCTCAGGTATTCTGGCATTTGCTCACTAGCAGCATGATCCCATCTACGAGCATTGAATGTTAATTACTTCAATTTGGGAGGTTTGAGAAAGGAATATCAAAATCTAGCTAGGTGTCATATATATATACATATATACACACACTTGTTGATGCATGCATGCATATATTTATACCTAGTAATAGTTTCTGTAAAGAGACTGAGTTCATCGAGTGTCCCATAAACGTCGAAAATGTCATCGATAATGTAGATGAGTGATATGGGTTTTGTGAGTTTAATTCTTTTCTCTGACAAACTTGGATCTGTGAGGCATGCCATTGACCAAATGTACCATTTACTGGTTGGTCCCTTGCAAATCCCAACTTCTCAGCTAAACCACGACCTTTCCACCATCTAATATACACACACAAAAGACGAAATCATGTTAGAGTGATCAGAAAATCTGATAATTTTGTTAACATAATATATAACGAGTCCTGCTTTACATATAATCAAAACTTACTTCGATACTTGAACAATTTCCTTTTGGTGTAAAGACTGGACCACATTGAAATCTATCTTCGCTAGCTCTTGGAAAACATGTATCCATCCATTTTCACCTTGGTAATTACTCAGGAACAAGTTTTTGGCCACAAACCGCAGCAAGCTTTTGTGATGGGGATATCTCAATGTATTCCCAACAACTGTAGCTTGATAATTATCAAGATGCATCAACCACTCATTGAGGAACTTGGCAGTAATTTCTTCAGCTTCGTTGAGCACATCTTCTCCACTTATACTTAGCTGTGAAGCTTCAAAAACCCATCAATCCCTTGATCTTTACTTACATTTGACTTAAACTTCCCTTCATTGTTCTTAAAGTTGTTAAATACATCTGTTTCAAAGTTTTCAAAACCAATTAGAGAATATATTATCGTCTCGTAAATTAAATTAGCCAACTCTAACTAAGATTTTTGGACAAAAGATATACCTGCTGGTACGTTATAGCCTTCTTGTCTCAGCAGCCGAAAACGAAGGGCAACCTCTTGAAGATCATGATCATGATGATCATAATCACCATAAGTGTTGGCCGCTATCATGTATTGCGTTGGTAGAATTTGTTCAATCTCATCTTGGAAATGATAGTCGATGCCTAGACGTTGAACAGCAATCATGGCCAATCCTTGAGATGGATCTTCTCCTACTTCACTAAGTATATGCTTGAATACCTTCACATTTTGTGCATGTTCATGGTGGATATCACTTTCCTATATATTAGAAAGAAGGAATCAACTGCAAATTACAAAAAAAAAAAAAAAAAAAAGGTGGTATATTGGATGTATGTATATCAATCCTGTAGAATTAAGAAACACGTTCAAGATTTTTCTCTCCTTTGAAGAAATAGTTGTCAAAAAATTCTTGGCATTAAAAAACAAAAAACAAAAAAAAAACAGCAAAGAGATCAACTTACAGTGAAGAGAGGTTGTCCACTTGGAAATGTCGAGTGTTTCGAGGAGTTAGAAACCAAGTTATAATTATGATGGATAATGCTCAATTTTAGACTAATAGGTGGAGAAGAAGATAGTTGAAAGAGGTTTGGCTTGCCAATTTGAGAAATTTTTTCTGGAATAACTGAAAAATGGAGGGAAGAGAAGCCCTGGAAGAAAGAGCCATAGGTATTTCTAAGACTTGAGAGCAAATTATCTCGTGAAAGATTGGAGATATTAAGAAAAAGTGAACCAATTTATAGGGTTATCTAGCAGTAGCACCATGTGTTTCACAATTGAAAAAGTGAACCAATTGTTTCTTAGGGTCTTGCTACAATGTTGGGACTAAAAAGTGCCGATATCATACCGGCAATTTTTAGTCCCCAGCAACCGGGCAGTAACGGTATTCCCGATTGCTGCAAATGTTTTTAATTTATTTAGTAAATTAATAATAAATAATAATATTAAAAATACTAAAATACATAAAATTGAGTAAATAATGGAAATATCTAATAATATCTTAAAATGTAATAAATAATTAAATTTACAATAACACAAAATCATTTAGTAAATAAAGAAAAAAATAAAATAACAACAAATCTTGTGTATTTAATAATTATTTGTGTAATTTTTTTTAATAGGAATACTTTTTTTTTTTGCAATAGAAATATTTAATAATTTCGCGAAACGTTTTAAAATTTTTCGCGACTTCATTTCAATAAGGTCGCGTCTGTACATAAGTTCGTGATAAAAAATTTCGACACCGCTGGAGGAACTTGGACGTTGTGAGAAATCCATAAAGTTCCTCAGGGAACTTGGATGTTGGTCTGGTGCACTCCAACGTTCCTCACCAACTTCGGTGTTCCTTCCCGTTGAAGTTGACGTTTCCCTTTGGAGGAAGTTTGACTTGGTAAGGAACTTGGACGTTGTGGCAAGGATCTCGGACGTTGTGAGAAATCCATAAGTTCCTCAGCGAACTTGGACGATGGTCCGGTGCACTCCAACGTTCCCCACCAAGTTCGTTGTTACTTCCCGTTGAAGTTGACGTTTTCCTTTGGAGGAAGTTTGACATGGCAAGGAACTTGGACGTTGTGGCAAGGATCTCGGATGTTGTGAGAAATCCATAAAGTTCCTCGCGGAACTTGGACGTTGGTCCGGTGCACTCCAACATTCCCCACCAACTTCGGTGTTCCTTCCCGTTGAAGTTGACGTTTCCCTTTGGAGGAAGTTTGACTTGGCAAGGCACTTGAACGTTGTGGCAAGAAACTCGAACGTTGGGAGAAATCCATAAAGTTCCTCAGGGAACTTGGACGTTGGTTCAGTACACTCCAACGTTCCCACCAACTTTAGTGTTCTTTCCCATTGAAGTTGACGTTTCCCTTTGGAGGAAGTTTGACTTGGTAAGGAACTTGGACGTTGTGAGAAATCCATAAAGTTCCTCAGGGAACTTGGACGTTGATCCTGTGCACTCCAACGTCCCCCCTCCCCAACTTCGGTGTTCCTTCCGTTAAGTTGACACTTCCCTTTGGAGGAAGTTTGAGTTGGCAAGGAACTTGGACGTTGTGAGAAATCCATAAAGTTCCTCAGGGAACTTGGACATTGGTCCGGTGCACTCCAACGTTCCCCACCAACTTCGGTGTTCCTTCCCGTTGAAGTTGACGTTTCCCTTTGGAGGAAGTTTGACTTGGCAAGGAACTTGGACGTTGTGGCAAGGATCTCGGACGTTGTGAGAAATCCATAAAGTTCCTCAGGGAACTTGGATGTTGGTTCAGTGCACTCCAACGTTCCCCACCAACTTCAGTGTTCCTTCCCGTTGAAGTTGACGCTAATGTTTGTTTGGAGTTTGACTGGGCACGAAAAAATATTTTCGCGATCTTATGTTACAGCGAGAACATCAATTCGCGTTCCTTCCCGTTGAAGTTGACGCTGACGTTTGTTTGGAGTTTCTCTTATGGGAACAAATATTTTCGCGATCATATGTTACCGCGGCAAGATTAGTTCGCGTTCCCTCCCGTTTAAGTTTGTTTGGAGTTGCTCTTACGGGAACAAATATTATCGCGGTCATATGTTACCGCGAGAACACCAGTTCGCGGTCGGCGATAGTTGTATCTTTTATCCATGACATTTAACTTTGAAAAAATACAACTTGGCCCTTCAAGAACCATGAGAATAGTTTTGTCTGAATTTAAGGCATTTTTCTTATCAATTGTGCTAATCTAACTTAATACCCTTGGCGTTTAACTTTAGGCGTGGTGAAGTATAGATCGCGTACATGTCATATGCAGCTATTGTACATTCGACAGCAGGTATGCTGTTGTTTGTCTTTCGGAAGGGAAACAACTATTATCGTGATCTTGTGTCCCCACGAGAATATTCGTTCGCTCGATGGATGATATTTATCTCTTTTATCATGATGACATTTAATTTGAAAAATACAACAACCACCATCAAAATATTTTTGTCCGAAGTATATAAGGCGATTTTGTTATTATCAATTGTTCTATTATGATGCTGTAATATACTTAATACCCCCCGCCTTTTTTTTGTCTTTCAGGAATTAATATTATCGCGATCCTATGTACCCGCGAGAATATCATTTCGTGGCTTTTGATATTTCTATGTTTCATCCATGACATTTAATTTTAAAAAATATAACATGCCTTTCAATCAACGACCATCAGAAAAGTTGAATATAAAACGTTTTTATCAATTGTGCTATAATCAATGCTGCAATATATAATACCCCTGGTATTTTACTTTAGTCACGGTGAAGTATATATTGCGTACACATATAGCAGCGATTGTACTCTCGCGAGCAGCTATTATGTTGTTTGTCTTCCGGGAATAAATATTATCTCAATATTATATCCCCGCGACAACATCCGTTCGCGTACGATGAGATTTATATCTTTTATCCATGACATTTAATTTTAAAAAAAAAACAACCTGGCCCTTCAAGAACCATGAGAATAGTTTTGTCTGAATTTAAGGTGTTTTTCTTATCAATTGTGCTATAATCAATGTCGCAATATACTTAATACCCCTGGCATTTAACTTAACGTGCGGAAGAGCTTGTTTTTTGGATTAACTTCGACGTTCCCACAAACGTCAACCTTTCCTTCGGGAAGAAGTTAACGTTACTGTTGGATGAAGTTTCATTTGGGAAAGAACTCTCACTTTGTTCTTCCAGGGAAGAACTTAACGTGCGGAAGAACATGTTTTTTGGATAACTTTGACGTTCCCACAAATGTCAACGTTTCTTTCGGGGAGAAGTTAATGTTACCGTTGGATGAAGTTTAAGTTTGGGGAAGAAATCATGACGTTCGGCGCAGTTTAACGTTACCGTTGGATATTTTTGACTTTGCACTAGTGAACAATATTCTTTCCAATGCAAATGTCAGCGCGAACGCACACGTTCGCGTCCTCTGATATTGATATCTTTTATCCTTGACATTTAATTTTCAGAAATAAAACCTGGCCAACCGAAGAGCTTTGTCTGCATTTAAGACAATTGTTTTTAACAATTCGCCTATAGTAATGAATGCTGCAATATACTTATATTTAACTTTAGTCGCGCTGAAATATCTATCTTGTATAAATCGTTTTGCAGTCATTATAAACTCGCGACCGTATATTTTGTTTTTTTGTCTTTTGGGAACAAAGTTTTTGCACTTGTTGTGCTACTGCCATCACCTATGTTCGCGTCTTTTGATATTTGTAGTTTTTATCCATGATACTTGATTTTCAAAAATTAAACTTGGCCTTTTAAGGCATTTTTGCTATCAAACTGGATATAACCAATGGTGCAATATACTTATCCTTATGTTAACATAAGTCGAGGTAACATATATATATAACGCGTATAAATATTTGTCGCTGTGATTGTTTTCACGCGAGAAGCTATTACCGCAGCTAATGATATTCTTTTGCATTTATCCACGTGATTTGATTTTGAAAAAGTAGTTTTGAACCAATACAGCAACCGTCATCAGAAAAGTTTTGTCTTCATTTATGGGGTTGGCATTTTTATTATCAATCCGGCTATAATGAATGCTGCAGTGTACTTAATTTTTTCAAAACCCCATCAGTTATGTATTTCACCTTTAGACTCCCATAGGGAATGAAATAAATATCCAAGACCGTTATACTTTCCTACTAAATTATACACAAGACCTTGATCAACATACATTGATCCCCTGTAATTAAAATACTTAATATTGACCTTCATACTTCCATGTGCATTAAATACATAGCCATGACCTTTCGTACTTAAATTAGTTAATTAAATAACATAACCATGACTTTCATACTTCCCAAGAAAATTGAATATATATACATGATTTTCACCTTTATTCATACTTCCAAAGGAAATTTCTGAACTTAAGCATAACCTTCATACTTCCATAAAACATAACTAGGAGTACATTCATCATCGCCAAGGGATTTAAATACATAGTCTTGACCAAATTATTTCCATATGTAATTTAATACATAACCATGTCCTTTATACTTCCCTAGGAAATTGAATATATAACCTTGACCTTTATACTTCCATAGGAAATTAATTACGTAATCAGACTCTATAAATAGTGAATCTTATCTGTTTACCATAGGAATTACTTTTACATCCTCTTTTCTAATTGCTAGTTATTATTTCTGCCAGAATTATAAATCTGTTTTTGTTTCGATGCTTAGGCTTTAGGGTTTATACATCAAGTGTACCAAGTTGTTGAGCAACTATCAGACAAGTATTATCTTCATAATGTAAGTTATTTTCTTTATAAGTAGTATATATTCTAAATTTTTCAATTTTATATAATCTGAATGACGAAGTATATTATATATTAGATTTTTGTTTTTTTTTTTTCAGTCTGTGGACCCTTGTCAGCGTGTACCGATCAATTACTTGTGTATGAAAAGATTCTGTCTAGGAAATAATGGAAGGAGCAACTATTACTTTTAAATGACTTCAACCTGCTCAAGTTCTCAACGACTAACAGAGAGCGTAACATCATTTATGCATCACTAAATATTCTTACTTCACCTTCTTGTTCGTCTCTTTTGCTTTCGAACTACAGGATATAATTTCGAGCATAAGCTAGTAACTTTACAATATCTACCAAGGAAAATAAGAATGCAAACCCAAGCGGAGGGCAATAAGTCATGGTACTGTGTTTTTTTACAAATAATTCATTGAGCCCACATAGATCAACTTCTCATTAGTTTGTGACATTAATTTCTTCATATTTATATGAAACTAATTGTTTACAAAATATTTTTCACAGCCTACTACATCAATCTGTCATTGTTCCATTGCTCATTACTGTGCGTGCAAATCCATTCCTTGGTTTGCCACTTGAATTGGTAAACATGAATGTTGCGGTACTTCTGAACCCGGTAAATGTGAAGGTTCATTTCCATTAATATTTCATGTTTATTTATGTGACTACGGATTTATACATATTACGTAAGTTGAATCTTTCCATTTGCTTATTTTCAGGTCATTTTGGATATATTGAATTACCAACTCCATATATCATCCTTGCCATTTTAACGATTTGAAGTAGTTTTGACGCTATTATTGTTATAAGTACCCGAAGTTGAATAGCAATAACGTACATTAGGCAAAATTACATATCCACACACATCTTGGCAGCTGGAGCTATCAATTGCCCAAATATTTGTATGTACATGCATGGCCATAAAAAAATAAATGGCAATGTTTTTTACGCAGAGACACTAGTATGTGTAGTTACTTCTTGCATTGTCTAAACTGTAACCTTTGCTTAGGAATCTCAAATTTATGAAATAATACTTTAATTGTAGTCCTGTAGTGTAATATATATTTTATTTCTATCAACTGTTAACTCAATCATGAATTTAAGTCATTAACCAAAATATTAAATAACAAAGTAATCTTCCTTCCCTCTCGGAAACAGTTGGCATCTATGTATGTCCTTGACTGCGGTTGCTGATAAATTTCGCGACATTTGAATTATTGCCAACTGATATAGTCACGTTTTAATTGATTCGTTCTCATAAAAATATAATTGTGGTCTTTCTTGTCATGCGAACCGATTCACTCGCGTTTCAGTTTATAATGAAGTTCACAACATCAAAGTACTTCACTACATTAAAACTTCTTAAATGATTTGGGAGATAATGCAGTAAATATCAATGACCGTTATACATCCATAGTCAATTAAACACAAGACGTTCCCCAACAAACATCCCTTGTAAATAAAATACATAATACCGACGTTCATACTTCCGTAGGAATTAAACACATAGCCATGACCTTCATATTTTAATATGAAATTTAAAAACATAACCATTACTTTCATTCTTCCCAAGAAGAGTGTAAACATTATCTTCACCTTCATACTTCCAAAGTAAATTTCTTATCGTAACCATGACCCTCCATACTTTCCTTAAACATAACTAGGACCTTCACCATTTCCCAGGGATTTAAATTAATAATATTGACCAAATTAATTCCAAAGGGAATTTAATACATAACCGTGACCCTCATACTTCCCTAGGAAATTGAATACAAAAACCTTGACCTTTATACTTCCCCAGGAAATTGAATACGTAATCAGACTCTATAAATAGTCAAACTTATCTGACATGCATCCAGTTTATAATGAAAGTTAATTTCAGTATTGCGGTATTCTGTTATTCAATCGCTGGTTATCCATTTGTTGTGGTGTTCAATATTACATGCGGTGCAACAATCCTCTTCTTCTTCAATAAGAAGGGGACTGCACGGTGTGTAATATTCAATACCTTAACACTTATGTTGATAGCTTTGACAGTGGGAACTGTTCAGTTCGCAACACATGAACTCACGAGAAATAACCAGTACCCGTATTTTGTGGTACTCAAGTAAGTTTCTTATTAATTTTTACATTTCATATTACAAAGTCATAGAGATTAGTTTGATTTTTTTTTTAATCTGTCAATGGGAAGTCAGGGAGATTACTTAGACCATGTACTTATAATATAATATAAGAGTTTGATTCTGCAAAGTGTCGCAAGACAAACTTTAAATTACAAATACTTGTATTTATAGTGCATGTTTCTATTTTTTTTATTATTTGTCTTACTAAAATTTAATGTACTCCGTTTAATATGTGCATGGTGAGGTGTAATGATCATTATGTGCCATATATAGTTTTATCTTTACTTTTTCATTTAATTAAATTTATTCTACTTTTTAATGTTGGCTGACAAATATATATATATATATATATATATATATATATATTGTTAATATTAGATGTATGTTGTACATTCTAAACGAATATTACAAATAATTATATGCAATGTTTTATTTTGCATATATATACATACACCAACGACATATTACATAAAGCCGGTAATAGTCCCCCCACTTCTTCTGCAAACTGCAGTTCGTGAAGCCTGGTCACCGTGCATAGAACAAAGAAATATCTATCTACCACCTGATTCTCATGGAGAAACAACTGTTGCCCCGATGCTTTCTTCACACCACATCTGTTTCCGTCAGCATACGGAAGAAGAGAAACGTAATGCAAAGGAAGCATTGAGACAACTATTGTAATTCAACCTCAGCGTCGATGTATATTATCTTTTGTCGTCATATCTCTCGCTCAATACTCAGCATATGATGGGGTAAATATTTTTTGTTTCATGTATATTTGACTACGAAAATAGTGCATAAACCGTCTCCATGCGTGACAGAACGTTTGAACAGCTTCTATACGAAAAAAGTGCATAAATTTCCAGCCAAGATACCATCACCTCAAACACAATAATAAATTCGTAAGTGTACCTTTTCAAGGCTTAACTCATTTTTCTACAAATAGATATCACATAAATATTACTGATTCATCGTCCAACTCCAGATGTGTTGGATAGTGACTTTTATTATATTAAGAAACGAAAGTATAGGTCTACCTTTATCTCCAAGCATGACAATATCCATTGCTGACCCTTCGCACAAGGGAATGCCAAAGAAAAATTATTTTGCCCAAACGCAGCAGCTTTCACTCGTGTTAGTAATGCTCACAAAACTAGCCTTGCACAAAGGACAAAGCTATTTTGCTGTTGTCAAAGGGACACATCTTTGGTCAGCAATGGGAAAAAGAGATACGTAATATGAAGGCAGCATTGGAGCAACTGTGGTATTTCAACCTCACCGTTGATGTAACCCAGCATATGATCTGACACATATTTCTTTGTTCTCTCATTATTTCTTGAACGAAAACATCTCCTACTCTTCATCTTCAGAAGCTACATAAAGTAATAACACTTTTAAGAGGTAAGAAGAGTATGAGTAAGCAGACAAGTTTAGCTTCACAATAATGGATATATATAATTGGAAAATTTAATGTTCTTACCTAATTCTCCTATCCATAGCATTTATTTGATTCAAATACTTCACCTACCAATTTTTGCAGTAGTTCGCCAATAAATGTATAACTGACAGAACTCATTCATGGGAATTTGTCTCTCGGTTTAATTATTGTATTTTGCCTCCAATTTTTTCTTTTAAAAGTTTCCACTCCATGTCTCTTCAATTTAAGACCGACTCGAAACCTGCTGCGTTCCTTAACTTAAGAGGGGATATGTTACCACACCACAAAGTTTTGGCCGCATTCAAGTCATTTTTCTTATGCCCATTGTTGATATATAATTAATATCCACCGCATTTAATGTTAGCCGGGGTGAACTATATTGTCGTCGTACAATTTATTTCGTAGCTAATACGTCTTCGCAATGGTTTTATTTTCTTTCCTTTTTTCCGACTTTGAGATAACCCAACTAATCATTGTGTGCTTTTATTTTTACGTCAATATATATGTTCGCATCATTTATTACTGACACAATTTCGCCTTTACATTTAATTTCACATAGATGATATATATCATTGGTAAATTTAATGTCCTTCCCTAAAGCTCTTATCCGTATCATTTATTTGATACCAATACTTCACCTGCCTTTATATGCTGTTCTTGACCAACCAATGTACTATTGACAGAACTCCCTTAATAGAATTTATTTATCAGTTTCACTTATGTATTTGCCCTCCTATTTTTTTAAAAATAAATTTCATTAATGCTTTCACTGCATTGTCTCATATATGCGAACATATCATTTCGCAGCCGTTATTTAATCGCCAATACATACGTTCACGCCAGTTGATGATAACAGCTTTTGTACAATTTTGGGAGCAGATTATTTCGAATTTGATATATTATAACAAATCATTTCGCACACGTCATGTTATAGCGAATATATCCGTTCGCGTAATTTGATGGTTATAGATTTTAGCCATCACATTAATTTTCAAAATAATCAATTCGGTCTACAATAACCATCAGAAAAGTTTTGTCTGAATTTAAGTCATTTTTCTTACCGATTCGGCTACAGTTAATGCTGCATTATATCGATTTATATCAATGGCATATTAGTGACATATATTTATCATGTATCGTCCATTTACACGGCTATAATCACTGCTGCAATGTACCTAATATCCCTCGCATGTAACTTCAGTCACACTGAAAAAAAAAATCGCGTACAAACGGTTCCACGTGTAGTATATTCTCGCCAGAAGCAATTTTCGTGTCCACTGATATTGTTTTGCATTTATCCATGTCATTTGATATTTAAAAAGCAGTTGTTCATCCAAAACAACAAGCGGCATCGGATAACTTTTGTCTTCATTTAATCAATGATGCAAAATGCTTAATATTTTCAAAACCCCAACATTGATGTATTTCACCTTCAGACGTCCATAGGGAATGAAATGAACCGTTACATGTCCCTAGTAAATTAAACACAACAACTTGACCAACAAACACCTTATGTAATTCAAATACATAATGCAGACCAACATACTTCCATTGGAATTAAATATGGCCATGTCCTTCGTACTTAAATTAGATAATTAATTAACATAACTATGACTTTCCTACTTCCCAAGAAAATTTAATACATTGTAGTCACCTTCATTCTTACTTCCTCCAAAAGAAATTTTTGAACTTAATCATAAACGTCCTAACTAGCCTAAAACATAACCAGGTCTTTCCCCATGGTTTTAAATACATAACTCTTGACCAAAATAATTCCATATTGAATTTAATATATAACCACGACATATATACTTCCATACAAAATTAAATACATAGCCTTCACCCTTATACTTCCCTAGGAAATTAATTACATAATCGGACTGTATAAGAAGTCAAACTTATCTCACATCCAGTCTGTCTTACGAATATAATTACCTATAAATCCTCTTTTCTAATCAATGGTGAATCATTTCTGCCAGTATTTATACATCTGTATTAATTTCGATGCTCAGGGTTTATGGTTTCGAGTTTAGGATTTAGGATTTCAACTTTTGCGAACAAGCTAAACATTTCGTTATAATAGAAGAAGAAGATGACTGTTGCACGACAAAATATTAATACCTTCTACAATTCAGTCTGCCAGTGAGTGGTGTGACGGCAGATGCAATTTCAGAAGGTATTCAATATTCCATGGCGTGCAATGGTCAACTTCATCTTCTATTCCAACAAGCTCGATGATTCATTTTTAAAGGACAAAATGGAAGGAGCAACTGTTACTTTTAAATGACTTCAACCTGTTCAAGTTCTCAACGACCAACAAAGTGCGTAACATATTCCCTCCATCACTAAATATTCTTATTTATCTTCTTGTTTGTCTCTTTTGATTTTGAAATACAGGATATATTTTACAGCATCAGATAGTAACGTTACAAAGTCTACTAAGGAAAATAAATAATCAAAGTCAACTGAAGGACCGTAAGTCACGGTATACTTTTTTTATCAAATTATTCATTCAACCCACATAGATCAACTTCCTAATTAGTTTGTGACATTAATTTTTCATATTTATATGACATCAATTGTTTACGAAATATTTTACACAGCATACTGCATCAATCTGTCATTGTTCCATTGCACATATTACTGTGCGTGCAAATCCATTCCTTGGTTTGCCACTTCAATTTGGTAAGCGTGAATGCTGCAGTACTTCTCAAACTGGTAAATGTGAAGGTTATATTTCATTACAATCATAGACTACGTGCAATTGTTAATGTTTTGCCCATATCATCTTCAATTCCATATCCTGAATCCTGGTCATTGTATGCGTCAACAAAAGAATTAGTTGTCAACCAATTGATTCTGTTAAAGCTAAATCTAGTGATGCCCAAGATGAATCAGATGACAATGGCGACTCTTCATGATATTTTATGAAGGATTAAAAGGAGCAAAAATTAGAAATTACCATGGGAGTTTTAGGTAGACATGCTTTCAGCCTTTGATACGGCTCCTGAACTATGTATGAAAGCTGTATGTGCTCTTTATCGGCACCATACATCTGATGAAACATTTATTAAGGGAGTTTTGGTTAGCAATAGTTTGCTTTTATCTTACTTGTACATCTGACCACATATTAGAGTATGGAAACATTACCTAAACCAATTGTATATTCAAGAATATCTTCACATTGCAGCCAACTGTAGCATCAGGATACCTGAAATATATTAATGGCAGGTTTACCCTAAGAACCCTCAAACCTTTTTTTTACTTTTGGACCTCAATAACCTACAGGTGGCTGCGACTATGAGTATGCACGCAAGTGTAGCTTCGGATTACCTGGTATATATAAAACTGAAGTTAAGTGGGTTGATATGTACCGCACCTACCCATAACATTTACTTTTATCAGCTACTTCACCTACCATTATATGAAGTTGTTGAACAACAATCGTAAAAGTGACATGAGTCAATTAAGGAAATTTGCTTGTCATAATAATTATGTAAGGCTTTATTTTACTTTAAATTTACATAAATACCTGCAATTCCTTCCTCTTAATTTTATTAGTACGATTCCTGCGGTTAATATGCAGATGTTAAATGTGAAGTTGCCCGACCCTTAAACAAACATACCAGTCTTCGATTTGTTTTCAGGTATTATCCAAACTTGCAAAAACGTAACATTCTATATTATCTGATGTAACCTTTTCGCTTAATTTTGCCTTCATACTTGCTTACCAATGACAATTTATCATCCTATTATTATTAATGAATCTAAGTTGAAGTCAATCCTCCTTTGATTGAATTGCATATTATTCAATAGCTACAGTCTTACAACCGAAGCTCCCACCTCACTTCAACATTTCTATCAGCGTCACAGTTCGTTTGGGCAGAAGTTAACATTACTGTTGGGGGAAGTTTCACTTCCGTTATTCACTCTGATGTTGTTCGGCATTAACGTTACAGTTCCTGCCAGTTTGACCTTGACGTGTGGAAGAACACGTTTCTGGGACAACTTCAACGTTCTGACATAAGTCATCGTCCCTTTCGGTAGAAGTTAACGTTACCGTTGGAGGACGTTTCACCTTGGGGAAGAACATGTTGGTCGGAGAACTTCGACGTTCCCACCAACGTCAACGTTTAATCAGGGGGAAGTTAACGTAACCGTTGGTTTGGTAACTCACATTGGGGAAAGTCTTTCACTTTTTTAGACGTAAATGCCAAAGTTCTTACCGGGACGAACTTCACGTGCGGAAGAACACGTTTCCTAATAACTTCAAAGTTCACACAAACGTCAACATTTCCTTCGGGGAGAAGTTAACATAACCGGTGGATGAAGTTTCACTTTGCGTTAAGGATCTAACGCTGTTGAGCGTAAACGTTAAAGTTCTTACCGAGAAGAACTTAACGTGCGGAAGAACACATTTTTGTTTGATAACTTCAATGTTCCCACAAACGTTACTGTTTCCTTCGTGGAGAAGTTAACGTAACGGTTTCACTCCGGGGAACATCTCTCACGTTATTGGGCGTAACCGTTAAAGTTCTTCCCGGTAAGAACTTAACATGCGGAATAACACTTTTTTTGGATAACTTCAACGTTCCCACAAATGTCAATGTTTCCCCGACGAGAAGTTAACATCACATCTGGATGAAGATTCAGTTTGGGTGGGGAAGAACTCTGACGTTCGGGGCGGTTAAGTATAACTATAGTGTACAAATACCTTCGCGGTAATAAAATTTTCGCTAACAGATTTTATACTAACACTACCAGCGAAAAAATATATTTGTGATGCACATGTCAACGTGAACCCATAATTTCGCGTCTTTTGATATTTTATCTTTTATCCTTGACATTTATATTTCAAATACTAATTCATCAACCTTTTATCTACAGATTGGGGTTGCAGAATTAGCAAAAAACTTATTTTACGCTGTAATATACTTAATATACCTGGCATTAAACGTGAGTCTAGTTGAACTCTGTTTATTGCTTAAAAATCCTTTCGCGGAGTTAATGTACGCGAATAGATACTTCCAACTTCTCTTAGGGGAACGAATATGTTTGCGAATGTTATTTGAGGGCGATTTATTTATTTGCAACCATTGGTATTTGTCGCTTTTGTCCATGACGAGTAATGTTCAACTACCATTACAAAAATTGTCTGCATTTTAGGCATTTTCCTTATCAGTTCCTCTATAATCATCATGAATGCTGCAATATACTTACTAACTAATATCCGTCGCATGTACCTCTACCGTTATTCTTGCTGAACTATGTCCAATGCGAAAAAATATGTTCGCGAATACTCCGCGAGCTCATATTTCTTCGGGACCAAAACGTTTCGCTATGAACATCTTTTGGTATCCTTTCTATTTATATCATTTATCCTTGACATTTAATTTTCATAATTTCAACATGGTACTCAACAATCATCATAAGAGTTTTGTCTGCATTTAAGGTTTCTCTTATCAAAACGGCTATCATATTGTTGATTGTGCAAAGTGTCGCAAGACAAACTTGAAATAACAAATACTTGTATTTATAGTGCATGCTTATGTTGCTTTAAATATTTATATTTACTCAAATATAATGTACATTATTAATATTTTCATTTTGAGGTCTAATGTTCATTATCTGCCCTATATTGTTTCATCTTACTTTTCATTTTATTAACTTTATTCTAATTTTTCCTGTTCGCTAAAAACGACTAATTTGTCTTCTTATATTGGATGTATGTTGTACATTACATAAAACTTTATTTTATATATATACTTATACCAACCGCATAAAATGTACATAAAGCTGTTAATATTCCCCGCACGGCCGCACGACTTCTGTAATTGCAGTTCGTGGACCCTGGTCACCGTGAATGGAACAAACAAACATCTGTTTACAACCTGCTTCTCATGGAGAAACAACTGTTGCCCCAACGCTTATTCACATCACGTCGGTTTCCGTCAGCATACGGAAGAAGAGAGACGTAATGCAAAGCAAGCATTAGGGTAATACCATTTGTAATTCAACCTCAGCGGCCTTCTACATAAACTATTGCTAAATACTCAGCATTGTGACATAAATATTTTTTAGTTCTTGAATATTTGCCTACGACAACAGTGCATAAACAGAATCTCTACATTTCACAGAATGTTTGAACAGCTTTTATACGAAAGAAGTGCATAAATTTGCAGCCACGATACCATCACAGCAGGAAAGATATAGAACTCGGTTAGTGTCCCTCTCAAGGAATATGTCCATTTTTTCACAAACCAAGCAGCAGCTTTTGTTGTGTTAGGAATAGTCAAAACTTGAAGCGCACACATAACAAGTTGAAAATTTTCTATTTCATCCTGCACACACCATCACGATCAAACCATATAAATTTGAAATAATCGCAAACGCATAAAGTAGTGCATCAAATGAAATT